>APFE031312903.1:0-13587 GCA_000404065.3 Pinus taeda | reverse complement strand
TTCCACTGTGGGGAGTTGGGTCATTATGCGACCCAGTGCCCAAGGAAGAAGAACAAGGGAGAGGCCTCCGAGACCAAGGTAGTGCCAGCAAGGGCGGAGAAGGAAGTGGAGACAGATAATGACTGTGCCATGAGTGTACACGCCACTTGAGCGAAAGTGGGGAGACATCGAGCTCTAGTCAGACGGACTACAAGTGATGAGGGGCAAGATCCTCGAGGTACCCAACCTCTTGGATTAGACCATGCTACGGGAGCCCCGAAGAGGAGTAGCAGGACTGGCGGATGTGGGTAGAGACGGATGCAGATGAAGCAGCAGAGAGAGCTACAGTGCAGAATTCCTAGGATAGCACAAGGCTAGCAGGTTGCAACAGTGCCTGAGTCATGGGAGTGTTGCACCAATGCGGGATGGCACAGAGAGGTGTGCAACGGTGCGAGATGCAGGGAGTTGTTGCAGCAGCGCAGATGTCAGAGAGGGAGCACTTGTCGGCAGTAGAGGGAGCTTCAGCATCAGGAGTACTCTAGTCTGACAGAGAGGTCATAGTTGGGAGATCATTTACTTACTTCTCAGTAATTGGGTTTCAATGCATTAATTAGCAGTGGTAGTGTTATGGGCAGCATGATGAGAGGGGTTGCAATGTAGATACAGTAGTGGTAGTGGCAGGGCCATGGGTAGCAACATGGATGTAGACGGAGTTGTAGTACGGATGCAACAGTGGTAGTGGAAAGGCCATGGGTAGCAGTACAGGATGCAACAATGCAGAGGATGTTGGGCAGCAGGCTTAGCATCAGCACAAGGATCGATTCCATATAATTAGGGTGATACTCAGTAAGGGGTATTGCTAGAGCACAGTCCTTGCTAAGATGGAGTGTTTATTTGGGGTAGCATCATATGTGCTCTAGCCACAAAATTTGGTGGAGAGGTTAGGGCACATGATATCTCCAATACCCAGAAAGGGTTTGGGAAGATTCTAAACAATTTGGGAGATATTAAAATAATTAATATTTTTAAAGGAGTCCCTAAGTCTAAACTTAGGGGAACTAAAATATTAATGTGCTTTAATATAAAACTGTGTTAGTATGGTCCAAAAGACATGCATCAAGCCAAATCAAATCTTATCTATTGATTAGGGACTTAATCTCGATCATTGATTTGTCAACAAGAAAAGTATAAGAGGAGGCTTGAGGGTCACTTGGAGAATACACTAGAGTGATCAGACATTATATTCTCTAGAGCGGGGTTTGCTAAGAGAAATAGAATCAGTGATCAATTGCAGTGAGGGGCAGTGAGTACGAGGCAGAGAGGTATTGGTAGTGCCAAGAGACCAGTGCAGAAGCAGAGAGGGGCAAACGCAGAGCCAGAGGGAGCCACGCAGAAGCAATAGAGACTACACAGAGCTAGAAGGGTCTACATCATCCACGGAGAGGTTACAAGAGTGACACAGAGAGCTAGAGAGGCTGTGCAGAGCCTCAATAGGCTGACATAGAGGGTTTCACGTTGACACAGAGGCCAACAGGGCTGACGCTGAGCTTCAGATTGTGCTGGAGAGGGATTTCGTGGAGTAGGCTTTTCGAATACCTGTTTCCAAAGAGAGGTATTGCTGCCAGAGTTTTTTATCTCTGTCAGGTTAGCTAGTTTGGCATCCAATGTACTTAGAAAGAGCTTCTTAATAATGAAACCCTCATATAGTTGCACCATTTTTCCCGCATTGGTTTTTTCCGGGGACATTAGTCCAAAAATAACAGTGTCATTTGTGTGCTTGTTTCTGTTTCCTTCAGTCGATGATCTATAATGTGTTGAGCATGCATTTGTATTTATTTTTAGTATTTACATGGTAAATAACTTGTTAATTAACAAAACAAGTAGGTAGGAATAAATCTTCTAAGTGTATGGAGGGTTTCTAACTGTTAGACTTAGAAACTTCAACATGAACTCCTTTAACATTTTTGTTTTCATTTGTTTCTGATATGGTATATTTGTCTCTGTTTTTATGTTGTTAACTAAGCTTTTAAAACCATAATTTTAAGTGCTTTTGAAAAGTGATCCATTGCCTAAAAGACTTAAATTTTACTTGCAAATTTTCCCTTCGCCTTCAAGTTTGTATAGCATATCAGTTTGGTATTGGAGCTCAAGGTTCTGGTTTGATTTTGTTTGCAAGATTTTTCTAATGCTTACAAGGTTGAAGCTCAAAAGAGGAGAAGGAGAACTTGTGGAGGCAAGGTCTCAAATTGTTTCAAGGAGAACACACATATCTCAAGCTTCACTAGTGATGGCACATGAAGAAGGTCCTGAAGGGATGTCTGAAGATGAGAGAACTCTTAGAAAATCCTTCTTTTCTAAAATGGTAAAAGTTATTTATGAGGAGAGGAACTCAAGGTTGCAAGGAGAGAGCTCAAAACCTCTAAAAGGGACTGGAGGGAATGTTGACAAGCCACCACCTTCACCTCCATCTTCATCCCCATCTTCTACTTCTTCTACTTCTTCCCCTTCACAAACACCTCCAAATTATCCAAAGGAACACGGTAAAACTCCTTTGTTAAAGCTTGACATAAAATTTGAATTGCCTATGTACATTGGAGAGGTAAATGTTGAGAAATTAGATAATTGGGTTTGTTATATTGAAGTGTATTTCAGGATAAGAATCAAGGATGATGAGATCAAAATTCAGCTTGCTTCTCTTAGGTTGGAAAGTGCAACACTTATTTTGTGGGAAGCCAAAACTCAAGAGGACATGAAGAAAAGTGGTAATTTTTTATCCTCTTGGAATGATTTTGTTGTTGCAATAAGAAGAAAAATTTATCCATTAGCATACATGCAAAAAACTATAATGAATTGGAAAAACTTTAGGCAAGCTAAGGGTCAAAATGTGCAAATCTATACTCAAGAAGCTAGGAAAAGATCTTTGATTTTGGGTATAGATTTATCCTCTCAAGACACTCTACTCAAATACATAGGAGGTTTATATAGTTATTTGAGACACATAATTCTCATGTTTAACTCTATAAAACTAGATGAAGTTTGTGTACAGGCAACTCATTTAGAAGCAAGAGGGAAGAATGTTCCCCAAGAGGGCGGAAAAAATCCATTCAAGAATGGAGACAAAGGAAAGAGAAAATTCAAAGGCAAAGGGAAGAAGAATGCTTCAGCCAAGAAAGAGGGAGAAAAACTCACATGTAAACATTGTTCAAAAGAAGGCCATGATGAAGACCATTGTTGGAAACTTCATCCTGATATGAGACCCAAAATTTTAACAAGAAAGGGAAACAAAAAATTATTGCAACTACACAACATGCTTTAGGATTTGATTTCGGGATGAAACAAAGATCACATCCATGGGATTTAAATGCAAGGACTCTATTGCAAGTACTAGTTCTTCAAGTAGCCTCAATGACACTCAACATGAAAAAGAAAGAATAGATATTTTCCACATTAGAGTCATTTCAAAACATAGCAAGATATATACTTTGTTTGATAGTGGATCATAAGAAAACCTTATTTCACAAGACATTTTTAAGAAATTAAACTTGCAAACCATTCCTCATCCTAAACCTTATCCTTTAGGTTGGATATGTGACAATGAAAAATTGCATGTGGCAAAAAGATGTAAACTAAGATCTTCCATCACTGCAAACTTTATATATGAGGTGGAGCTTGACGTAATTCCACTTGACATTTGTGGTATAGTTTTTGGAATCCTGTATCTATATGATATTAGAGCCATCTTTCATCACCATGAGAACAAATATCAGTTATTTAAAGATGGGATGCAGTACATTGTTAAAGCACATAGAAAGAAGTTGAATTTATCAGCTGTGAATGTTGGACAAATGAAGAGGCTTGTTAATGCTAGTAAGAATTATGTACTCTTGATGATCAAACCAAAAGAGAATGTTGAAAATGAAGCATTCCAAGGATGTGATGCAAGATTAAAATCTAATTTGGTTGAGGTTCTTAACACCTATGATGAGATGTTTCATGAACCCAAAGGAATGCCTCCTAAAAGAGGAATCCAACATTAGATCCAATTGCAACAAGATTATCATATTCCAAACATTATCATGCACAGGATGTCAGTCATGGAGAATGCAGAAATCAATAAACATATCCAAGAGTTGCTTGTTAAAGGGGTCATCAGACCAAGCACATCGCCATGCAGGTCTCCAATTGTTTTAGTACCAAATAAATATGGTACATGGCACATGTGTGTGGATTTCAGAGCCTTGAACAAGTTTATGGTAAAGAATCGTTACCTTCTTCCTCTAATTTATGATTTACTTGATCAGTTGAAAGATGTTGTGTATTTCACTAAGTTGTACTTGAGAAGTGGCTATCATCATATTAGGATTATTGAAGGAGACATATGGAAGACAACTTTGAAAATAAAGCAAGGTTTGTTTGAATGGTTGGTTATGCCATTTTGCCTTTGTAATTCTCTTGCAACATTCATGAGAGTTATGAATGATGTCTTAAGGCCTTTTCTTTATTACTTTTTGATTGTATACTTACATGACATATTGATTTTCAAAAAAACTCGTGAAGAACATGTCAGGCATGTTGGGAAAGTCTTAGATGTCTTGAAGAAAGAAAAGTTGTTTTTAAATATGTCTAAATGTGAATTTGAAATGACCTCGTTAGTGTATTTTCGACATATTGTTTGAGGGGGTAAATTGAAGATAGATCCCTCAAAGGTCAAATTCATTGTATATTGGCCTAAACCCAATAATGTAACAGAGGTTGGAGATTTTTGGGAGCATCTAAATATTGGAGAAATTTCATTTCTAACTTCTCATCAATTGCAGCTCAATTACATGCCTTGACAAGTGTGAAACATGTTTTTCAGTGGGGAGGCAAGCAACAGAAATCCTTTGATACATTGAAAGAGAGAATCAGTACAACTCCAGTACTTTCACTCCCTGATTTAAGATATCCATTTGAGATACAAACTGATGCAAGTGACTATTCCATGGGAGCAGTCTTGATTCAACATGGTAAGCCCATTTGTTACCATTCTGAAACTTTTAATGGTGCAATAGTTAAAATTCCTACATATGACAAGGAATTGTATCCATTGGTATAAATTATGAATAAATGGAAACATTATTTGATGGGAAAGGAAAATATCATTCACACTGATCACCAACCATTGCAATACTTGCAATCACAAACCAAGCTACAACAAGTGAGGCATTTCAGATGGATGGGTTTTTTGCAGCAATTCCACTTGGTGATAAGGTATAAGAAAGGCATCTATAACAAGGTTGTTGATATGCTTTCTAGACCAATTGTTAGTGCTTTAGTTATTCTTAAGCATAATTCTATCATCAATGAGAGGTATGTTGAACAATATGCTTTAGATGACGATTTTAAAAATGTATATGCAACTTTGTGTCGAGGAAACCAAGTAGAGGAATTAGATTACCAGGTTCATGATAAAATTTTGTATCATGTTAGCAAGATATGCATTCCATGTGGTGAAAGAGTCAACATCATAATGGAAGTGCATACTTCTCTTATTGTTGGCCATTTTGGTGTAGGCAAGACGGTGGCACAATTACAAAGGTATTGTTATTGGCCTCGTATCAATGAAAGTGTGTAACGATATGTAAGAGGATATTCTTTATGTGTTACTGGTAAGCCTAGAAATAGAAAGTTAGGATTTTATACTCCACTTCCAATTCCTTCTCGTTACTAGGAAAGTGCTTCTATGGACTTTGTAGGAAGGTTTCCTGTGTCTAGGAAAAAGAGCACAGTATTATATCCACAAATCGATGGTCAAACATAAGTGGTGAACATAACAGTAGTACATATTCTTCGTGGTTATTGTAGCAAACATCCTAAGCTTTGGGATGAAGACTTACACTTCATTCATCATGCTTATAATCGGGTAGTATTCATCGACTCAAACATCTCCATTTGAGGCATGCTTTGGATATTTACCAAAATATCCTTTAGATTTTATCTTTGGGAAAGATGTTGTTATTGATGGACATAGTGACATTGATAAGGTTAAGAAATTCATTGAAAAAGTTCAATTGGTGCATCAAATGGTTCAAGAACAGTTGGAAACAATTCATGCCAAGTACAAGACAAGGCATGATAAACATTGTGTTGACCACAATTTTCAGGTTGGAGATGAATTTTAGCTTTACATTAGCAAGGAGAGTCTTAAAGGAGAAGGTAAAAAACTAAAACTAATAAGGTATGGACCTTTTCATATTTTAGAAAATATTGGTAATAATGCCTTCTCGTTGGATTTGCCTCCATATATGAAAATTTATGCAGTTGTTAATGTTGAGAATTTGAGATTATATGACTCTCCTTTCATTAAAGATCAAGGAGATCATGTTCAGATTCCTTCAATGGAAGATGTCTCTCCTAAATTTCTTGAAGAATTATAGCAAGACATTATCCTTGATAGAATTAAACAAGAACTTCAAAAATAGGAAAAGTGGAGTACATTTGTGTGGGACTCAAAGGCACAAATACAGACAAAGCTAAATGGATTGATATTGGAAGGGTGAGGGCGTTGTACCCTCATATGTTTGTTGACTGAAAATAGTCTTTTGGAGGTCCAAAACCTTCCAGTGCAGAGGAGTGATCCAAGGGATCAGTAAAGTTCTCAAAATTCAAAGTGTTCAAAAGTGTCAAAAATGATGCCAAAACCTAGATCTCGTCGTCCTGAATCCAACGCAACTTGAATCATTCAAAAATGATATTGTATGCTCTCGATAGCATGTTCTGATCATTTTCCTAAACAGTTAAAAAAAATTGCAAGTTGGATGCAGGTACGTTGATAGGCAAGGTGACTGGGTAGGTTAACTGTGTTTCTTAGGCCAATGTTAGGTTGCCAAGTGGCCTCACCGCATTTTTCTAATTTGTTGTGTTTGTTATTGGTCGAATTTGTTTTTTTTTGGCCCAATGGATGGGAGCCATGTGGGCCAATGGTGGGTAGCCATGTGGCCTCCTAATGGGCTTGCAAAATTTTGTTATGGCTAAATGGGCCTCCTGATGCATCCAACATGAGACCTATGTAGTGGCAACACATAGAATTACCACTCTTTTGTCAGGTGGATCTTTAACACTATAGTTCCAAGCTTTGTTTTAAAGTTTCCAAGGTTGGAGTTTGGGGGACGGGGCAGGGGTTACGCCCTAGTCCCCGGTCATCCCCACACCCACGATACTACAAGAAGGGGAGCCAAGGGCTCGGTCTTAACCCTAGCAAAAATCCTCGGTAACATATCACCTTACTAAGGTTTGAGGAGGGTTAATACACCCCAGTGGCATGATAACCAAACCACGGACTGAAGTGGATTTGTAATAGTTGGTGTGGAGTTATACTAAACCCGGATCCAACGGCAAACAGGAGGTCACATGGCCCAGTCTTTCCCGCTCATCGGGATCATTGGACATTTAAATGAGGCAAAAAATTGCACCTATTTCGGTGTGAATATCACAACGTCAGGTGAATTTATCGCCTGGCGATTCTTGAAAAGGAAGATTCACAGAATAGTTAGCAAGTCAGTGCAGTTTGTAGAGCAGTTAGGAGAAAAACTTCTCTAGAGCATAACTTCTTCATTTTTTTGCCAAATTGAGCCCAACCGGGCATTTTTTATTGTTTTGGAGCCATTGGAGACATAATTTTTAAATTCTAAGCATTTTAAATCCATGTAAACACAAATTTGAGCACTTAATGAAAGAGGCCTAACATTGAAAGCTGAACCAAGAGATGTAGCCCAGGAGAGGGGTGAACTCCTTTAACATTTTTGTTTACATTTGTTTCTGATATGGTATATTTGTCTCTGTTTTTATGTTGTTAACTAAGTTTTAAAACCATAATTTTAAGTGCTTTTGAAAAGTGATCCATTGCCTAAAAGACTTAAAATTTTACTTGCAAATTTTCCCATCACCTTCAAGTTTGTATATCATATCAATTTGGTATTGGAGCTCAAGGTTATTTTAAAGTTTTGATTTTATTGCAAGTGTTTTTTGATGCTTACAAGTTTGAAGCCCAAAAGAGGAGAACGAGAACTTCTGGAGCCAAGGTCTCAAATTGTTTCAAGGATAACACACATATCTCAAGCTTCACCAATCATGGCACATGAAGAAGGTCTTGAAGTGATGTATGAAGATGAGATAACTTTTAGAAAAACCTTCTTTGAAATGTTTAAAATGGTAAAAGTCCTTTATGAGGAGAGGAACTCAAGTTTGCAAGTAGAGAGCTCAAAACCTTTAAAAGGGAATGGTGGCCAGCCACCACCTGCAACTCTATCTTCATCCTCATCTTCATCTTCTTCTACTTCTTCCCCTTCACAAACACCTCCAAGTTCTCCAAAGGGACATGGTAAAACTCCTTTGTTAAAGCTTGACATAAAGTTTGAATTTCCTATGTACAATGGAGAGGTAAATTCAGAGAAATTAAATAATTGGGTTCGTCAGATTAAAGTTTATTGCAGGATATAAAGAATAAAGGATGATGAGACCAAAATTCAGCTTGCTTCTCTTAGGCTAGAAAGTGCAGCACTTATATGGTGGGAGGCCAAAAGTCAAGAGGACATGAAGAAAAGTGGTAAGGTTTTATCCTCTTGGAATGATTTTGTTGTTGCAATAAGAAGACAAATTTATCCATTAGCATACATGCAAAAAACTATAATGGATTGGAAAAACTTTAGGCAAGCTAAGAGTCAAAATGTGGAAATCTATACTCAATAATTTAGGAAAAGAGCTTTGATTTTGGGTATAGATTTATCCTCTCAAGACACTCTACTCAAATACATTGGAGGTTTACATAGTCAATTCTTATGTTTAACCCTACAAAACTAGATGAAGTTTGTGTACAGGCAACTCATTTAGAAGCAAGAGGGAAGCAAAAATCCATTCAAGGGTGGACGCAAAGGAAAGGGGAAATTCAAAGGCAAAGCGAAGAAGAATGCTTCAATCAAGAAAGAGGGAGTAAAACTCACATGTAAACATTGCTCAAAAAAGGCCATGATGAAAACCATTGTTGGAAACTTCATCTTGAGATGAGGCCCAAAAATTTTAACAACAAAGGGAAACAAAACATTGTTGCAACCACACAACATGATTTAGGATCCAATTTGATTTCTAAGATGAAACACATATCACAAGCATGTTATTTAAAGGTAAGGACTATATTGCAAGTACTAGTTCTTCAAGTAGCCTCAGTTAAAATCAACATGAAAAAGAAAGAATAGAGAGTTCCCACATTAGAGGTATTTAAAAACATAACAAGATAGATACTTTTTTTTTATAGTGGATCACAAGAAAACCCTATTTCAGAAGGCATTGTTAAGAAATTAATTTTGGAAACCAGTCCTCATCCTAAACCTTATCCTTTAGGTTGGATATGTGACAACACGAAATTGCATGTGACAAAAAGATGTAAACTAAGATTTTCCATCATTGCAAACTTTATAGATGAGGTAGAGCTTGATGTAATTTCACTGGAGATTTGTGGTATTGTTTTGGGAAGCCTATATCTATATGATAAGAGAGTCATATTTCATCGCCATGAGAACAAATATCATTTGTTTAAAGATGGGATTGAGTAAATTGTTAGAGAACATAACAAGAAGTTGAATTCATCACTTGTGAATGTTGGACAAATGAAGAGGCTTGTTAATCCTAGTAATAATTTTGTACTCTTGGTGATCAAACCAAAAGAGAATGGTGAAAATGAATCCTTCCAAGGATGTGATGCAAGATTAAAATGTGATTTGAATGATTTTGTTAACACCTTTGACAAGATGTTTCAGGAACCCAAAGGATTTCCTCCTAAATGAGGAATCCAACATGATATCCAATTGCAACAAGATTGTCCTCTTCCAAACATTGGCATGTATAGGATGTCAGTCATGGAGAAAGCAGAAATCAAGAAACAAATCCAAGAGTTGTTTGATAAAGGGGTCATCAGACCAAGTACATTGCTATACGAATCTCCAATTGTTTTAGTACCAAAGAAATATGGTACATGGCGCATGTGTGTGGACTTCATAGCCTTCAACACGATTACGGTAAAGAATAATTACCCTCTTCCTTGAATTGATGATTCACTTGATTAGTTGAAATATGTTATGTATTTCACTAAGTTGGACTTGATAAGTGGTTATCATCATATTAGGATTGTTGAAGGAGACATATGCAAGACATATTTGAAAACAAAGCAAGGTTTGTTTGAATGGTTGGTTATGATATTTGGGCTTTGTAATGCTCTTGCAACATTCATGAGAGTTATGAATGATGTCTTAAGGCCTTTTCTTGATGACTTTGTGATTGTCTACTTAGATGACATATTTATTTTCAGCAAAACTTGTGAATAACATGCCAGGCATGTTAGGCAAGTCTTAAATGTCTTGAAGAAAGAAAAGTTGTTTTTAAAGATGTATAAATGTGAATTTTGAAAGACCTTGTTAGTGTATTTGGGACATATTCTTGGAGGGGGTGAATCAAAGATAGATCCCTCAAAGGTAAAATTCACTATAGATTGGTCTAAACCCAATAATGTAATAGAGTTGAGGAGCTTTATGGGAGCATCTCAATATTGGAGAAATTTCATTTCTAACTTCTCATCAATTGCAGCTCCATTAAATGTGTTGACAAGTGTGAAACAGGATTTTCAATGGGGAGGCAAGCAGTAGAAATCATTGAATACATTGAAGAGAGAATTAGTAAAACTCTAGTACTTTCACTTACTTATTTACGTCAACCATTTCAAATACAAACTGATGCAAGTGACTATGTCATGGGAGAAATCTTGATGCAACATGGTAAGCCTATTTGTTACCATTCTGAAACTTTTAATGGTGCAGTAGTTAACTATCCTACATATGACAAGGAATTGTATGGTGCAAAGTGTGAAAAAATGGAAACATTTTTTGATGGGAGAGGAAACTTTCATTCACACTGATCATCAACCATTGCAATACATTGTGATCACAAACCAAGCTACAACAAGCGAGGCATTTCAAATGCATGGGTTTTTTTGCAACAATTCCACTTGGTGAACACGTATAAGAAAGGTATTTATAGCGAGGTTGTTGATATGCTATCTAGACCAATTGTTAGTGCTTCAGTTATTCTTAAGCATAATTCTATCATGCATGAGAGCTATGTTGAACAGTATGCTTTAGATGACGATTTTAAAGAAGTATATGCAACTTTGTGTCAAGGAAACCAAGTTGAGGAATTAGATTACCATGTTCATGATAAACTTTTGTATCATCTTAGCAAGATATGCATTCCACAGGGTGAAAGATTCAACATCATAAGGGAAGCGCATACTTCTCTTATTGTTGTCCATTTGGTGTAGGCAACATGGTGGCAGAATTACAAAGGTATTGTTATTGGCCTCGTATAAATGAAAGTGTGTCATGATATGTAAGAGGATGTTCTTTATGTGCTACTAGTAAACCTAGCAATAGAAAGTTAGGATTGTATACTCCACTTCCAGTTCCTTCCCATCCTTGGGAAAGTGTTTCTATGGGCTTTGTAGGAGGATTGCCTATGTCTAGGAAAAATCATGATTATTTATGTTGTGGTGGATCATTTCAGCAAGATGTGTATTTTTATGCCTTGTAAGAAGCAAGTTATAGTGTAACAGACTACACAAATGTTCTTTCAAAATGTATGGGTGCATTTTGGGTTGCCTAAATCCATTATTTCTAATCGAGATTCTCAATTTGTCGGGAAATTTTGGTCAAGCTTATGGGGACTCATGGACACCAAGTTGAAAAAGAGCACATCATTCCATCCACAAACTGATGGTCAGACAGAAGTTGTGAACAGAACAGTAGTACATCTTCTTCGTGGTTATTGCAGAAAACATCCTAAGCTTTGGGATGAACATTTACACTACATTCATCATGCTTATAATCAAGCAAAGCATTCATCGACTCAAACATCTCCACTTGAGGCATGCTTTGGATGCTTACCAAAATCTCCTTTAGATTTTATCTTTGGGAAATATGTTTATATTGATGGACATAGTGACATTGACAGGCCAAGTGATTCATTGAACAAGTTCAATTGGTGCATTAGATGGTTCAAGAATAGTTGGAAAAGAGTTCCGCCAAGTACAAGACAAGGCATGATAAGAATCATGTTGACCACAGTTTTCAAGTTGGAGATGAATTTTGGCTTTACATTAGCAAGGAGAGGCTTAAAGGAGAAGGTAAAAAATTGAAACCAATAAGGTATGGACCTTTTAAGATTTTATAAAAGATTGGTAATAATGTCTTCAGGTTGGATTTGCCTCCATATATGAAAATTTATGCAGTTATTAATGTTGATAATTTGAGATTATATGAGCCTCCTTTGATTCAAGGTCAAGGAGAACATGTTCAGATTCCTTCAATTGAAGATTTATCTTCTAAATTTCTTGATTTACAGCAAGACGCTATACTTAAGAGAAAAACAAGAACTTCAAAAAGAGGAAACATGGAGTACCTTCATGTGGGACTCAAAGGCACAAACCCAAGAAAATCCAAATGGATTGAGATTGAAAGGGTGAGGGAACTATACCCTCATCTGTTTGTTTATTGAAAATAGTCTTTTGGAGGTCCAAAAGCTTCCGGTGGGGAGGAGTGATACAAGGGATCAATAAAGTGCTTAAAATTCAAAGTGTTCAAAAGTGCTCGAAAATGGTGCCAAAATGTAGATATTGTCACCCTTGATCCAACACAACTTGAATCGCTCAAATTCGATACAGTATGCTCCTGATATCACTTTCTGATCGTTTTCCTAAAAATTTAAAAAATTTGCAGGTTGGATGTAGGTACGCTGACTGGGTAGGTTGGCTTTGTTTTTTGGGCCAATGGAAGGCATCCAAGTGGCCTCACCACATTTGTCAAATTTTTTGTGTTTTTTATAGGTCGTATTTGTGGTTTGTTGGCCCAATGGATGAGAGCCACGTGGGCCAATGGTGGGTAGCCATGTGGCCTACCAATGGGCTTGAAAAATTTTGTTATGGCTGAAAGAGCCTCTGGCTTAATCGAACATGAGACCTTCTGAACTGTAGCACAGACCCTTACCTCTCCTCTATCTGATGGATCTTAACCACTACAGTTCCAAACTTTGTTTTAAAGTTTCCAAGGTTGGCATTTAGGGGAAGGGACGGGAGTTAAGGCCTGGTCCTCGGTCACCCCCACGCCCACGAGACCACAGGAAATGGAGTGGAGGGTTCGGATTTAACCTCAACCCAAAGCCCCGGTAGAATATCACCTTGCCACATTTCAGGAGGGTTAATATACCCCAGTGGCATGATAACCAAACCATGGTGTGGAGCAGAGTTATAATGTTTGGTGCAGAGTTATACCAAAATTGGATCCAATGGCAGACAGGAGGGAACATGGCCAATCTTTCCTGCTCACGGGGGTCATTGGGAATTTAAACAAGGCAACAAATTTCACCCAATTCAACATGAATCTCGCCGACACTGGGCGAAATTTTCGTTTGGTGGTTCCGGAAAAGGTGGATTCGTAGAATGGTTAGCAAGTCAATGCAGTTTTTAGAGCAATTAACAGAAAAACTTCTCTAGAGCGTAACTCCTTCTGTTTTTTTCCAAATTGAGCCCAA
>APFE031312898.1:28345-59969 GCA_000404065.3 Pinus taeda | reverse complement strand
CATTATTAAAATAATTACAAGAACTTATTTACTCAATGTACATTGTACATATTGAGCTATCTTATTTATAACATATTTACTTAATGTGAATATTGAATTTTTTTCTTCCTATTAATAATTTTTAGAAATGTTACTTATCAACTCTTTATTAAAAATGAAATAAATTAAGATTTAAAGTGAAAATAAAAGAATTTTTTAATTTCAATTACCTTATTTTTCTCTATTCAAAATTGATATAAAATTATGTTACTTAATATAAACGTTAAAATATTTGTTGACACGAACTTTTTTTATTTTATATATTTATATAAAACATGTCATCTAAACACATTATAAATTACATATATCCTTCACATTAGACTATAATATCAATAATAATATTTTCAAATGCCATGTGTCAAACACATTATAAATTACATATATACTTTGTATTAGACTATATCAATAATAATATTTTCAAATGTCACGTGTCAATTCAATATTAAAAAGTGAAAGAATTACATAACTCCGTCAGACTAAAAAAATAGAACAAAATTATAAATTAAATTGAAAAAATGTCTTGAATTACTTTATTGAAATATATTATTTATAATTAACATTAAATAAAAATAAATAAATTAATATAATACTAATATAAATATTTATTTTAATTATTTTATAAATGATTTTTAAAGATATCATCATCTTGATAATCCATGGTCAAAATCCTCTCAAAACAAAAATAGTCATAATTCTATAAATAGTTATAATTCTATGCTACTTAAAGTACTTAAAATCTAACTAAAAACACTATCTTGAATAATAAATTATTTTCACATTCTAAAATTATTTTGATCCATTTTCCCCTCTTAATATTACTTATTCTAATAAATATATAACTTAGTCATCCTACCTTTCATTTTGGGCTTGGAAAACATATCTTGGTTTATGTAAATCCATTTATATTAATGGAAACTCCAATGAAGAGTTTTTTTCAACATTCCCTTTTTAAATTATGATATATTATTTTATATTTTTTCCTACAAACTTTTTGAGACTTAAAAAATTTCCTAAATTGATAGAAGTAATTCACCTATAGAAATTTCAGTAAAGGGTTTTTCTTTTTAAAAAATCTATGGTAGTGTTTTATAATTTTCTTTTCATTGGCATCCTTTTTAAAACTAAAAGGAATTTTAATTTTCTAAATTGGAAAAAATATAGTTTAAAAACTTATATCTATTATACTTGTAGAGAAATGATTTTATTTTTTGGTTGATGTAACTCGATTTAAACTTAAATCTCAATGGGACATAACTCTTTACTATTAAGTGATCTTCAGCTATCCTATAAACTCTTATAAGCAATGACAATAAATATATTGATTTTTTTTAAAACAAATCAATTTAATTGTGTTTTTTATTATTTAAAATACATTTTTTTAATACATAAATAAATTTACAGTCATTAAAAATTTATAAAACATCTAAATTATACAGCATTTATATCTTAAATTTATAATTTTAACAGATCCTTTGAACATAATTATAACTAATCCTTATTACATTTGAAATATAATCTCAACATATTTTTATCAAATTTGAAACATAATTAACTTTAAAAAATAAAAATAAACGACTTAAAAAAACAACAAATTCACACATCAATTAAAAAATAAATTCACATTTTATCAAATTCGAAACATAATTAAATTTTAAAAAAACACACTAAAACTAAGAAAATAAGAATACAATAAATTCAAACATCAATCAAAAAAATAAATTCAACCCTTTTAAAAGAATAATAATAATAAAAAAAACATCAATTGACCAGGAGTAATAGTTCACCATTTAAAACAAAATAAAAAATAGATAAATAATTGTTTAATTAAATACAAGCACCGAGTAGTGTTATCACTTTTTTTTTTCAAAAGAAAATACATATTCAAATGAGCAATTGTTATCAATTTATTTTTTTCCAAAATATGAAAAAAAAAAAAAAAAAAAAAAAAAAAAAAAAAAAATACATATTTTTGATATTTTTAAAATAAAAATTACAATAATTTTTAATATTTTTAAATAAAATCAAGATATATATCTGGACTCCATAGCAAACTCCCAATCACTTGATTTGATAATAAACATTTTATTATAATATCAAAATAAACAACTCAATAGACATTTTATCATAGCATCAAAGTATGCTTCAACCATATAAGAAAGACTCACTTTTCACATTACATTACATACAAATCAAATATATTAAACGACTGGTTTTATTCACTAAAAACACAGCGCCGACATGGACCTCTGAACAGACCTTCCTCATTGCTGGTCTGTAAACAAGGGGCCCCTTTGTCTTCTTTCATTCAATCTGTCATCAAGGGAGATCTACAGAGAGGACAGCTCTCCTGCTGCTGGACATCAAGCCATTTCATCAAACAGATTTCATGGTAAATGTGACAGCAATTAGTGAGCAGCAGGACTTTGTCGTCCATGCGAAACTCGCTCAAGCAAACAGCACAGACAGCGTCTTCGTTTACAAGCTCATCTCCCACTTCCTCTCGTATCACACCAAACATTTCAAGCCGAAGTGCTCGGCGCTGATCCTCCTCAACCATAACGACAGGACCAGACGTTGCACCATTGTCTGCCCACCCAACAGCTTCAGCGAGTTCCTTGAGAAACCCAAGAACGCGGTAGAACGAATGCCTTACATATCCTGCCAAAAAGGCTGCGTGCAGCAGAGGCTTAGGGACTCTGATATGATACAGAGGAGCTGCCATGATCACAATTATCCTGATTTTAGAGACACTTCGATTGATTCATAAACCATCTATATTTCTATGACTCACTATATCACCGCCATTTCAACGAAATTTTGTGGGTGAAAAAGATGTGCGACCAAACTATCTAACTTGTTACAGAGTACAACCATGTAGGTTGTACCATTGGAAGTGCTTTCAGAGTCTTAATGCCAGCAATCTGTGACTGAACAACAACCATCCATTGGAAGTGCTTTCAACAACAAGTAATCGTCATTAAAATAAAAGAAATATTGAATTATATTAAGCACCATGTAATTAATGGATTTTCATCAAAATAGTATTTTATTTTAATTTTATTCAAAATAATAATAATTAAGTAGTATTTTATTTCCATCATATTTTTTAAATATCATTTTAATCTAATGCAATAAACAAAACCAATTATTTAAGCCCATTATTTATTGTTATTTAAAGCATGATATTTAATATTTACCATTAAGTTTTTTTATTTTTTAAGATTGATATATTTTGATGTCCTTAACAAACATAATCCAATAATTCATGTGTCTTAACAAACATAGTCCAATACTTTATACTGTGAGAAGGGTTAAGTATACTAACATAGTACAATAATTCATAATTTGAGAAAGGTTAAGTATATTTTAATTTAGGAGATTTGATTCTTGTCCAACTATGGATTTATTGAAATCATAAATAAGTATATTATTTTTTTAAATTGATTTTTTGACAAATATTTATTGAAATAATAAATTTACATGGTAACAAAAATATATTTAAATTATAAATTTATCTAAAATAATTTTATATCATTTCATATTAAAGTTAGATTTTATTTAACTAAATTTTAGCCTAATTAAAATTAAATTGAATTAATATATTTTTTTAAGTAAATATATGAAATTTTAACCTTTAAATAACTTAATTAATAACTCTTCTATTAACATCCTCACTAAAAATCGAGTATTTGATTTCCATTTTCAAAAATGGTGCTTTACTTAACTTTCGCCTAAAAGCGTGCCCACAATTATTTCATGTATCTGAACTCTATACATCATCCAGGACTAAATGCGTAACGTTCACTTTCATTTCATATATACGGGAGCCTCCATCCAATCCAAACCCATACTATTTAAGATTGTAAGAATTGTGAGGTTGTTGGACTTTAATTTCGAAAACATTTTGCATGTTCCAGACGGTGGCCTTTCAAGATTGACCTTTATTAATCAACAACAAACATTTTGTGTTGCAGAGAGTACCTCTATAATGAAACAACTAGCATTCCTGAGAAGCGAGAAGTGAATGTCCAAGTCAATCAGGACCATTATTAGATGATTATATATAATTAATAATTATTTTAGGTATAAGGAAAAGCAGTAGTAGTTAAGTAGTAGTTATGTTGTGTGGTTTATAAATAGAAAATTATATTTTTAAATAAATATATATTTAAGAATAGTTATATAAATTAAATAGTTTGGTAAAAGTGGATAATCATTATTCCATAATAAGTAATCAAAAAACATTTTATTTTGATATACTTATTATATTCTCAAATAAAAAATTAACGAAAATTATAATTTTATTTTAAATTATTGTTATGGTATATATATATAAAACAACATATAACAAAATCTTTAATTATGGAGATTCAACACATTTTATCATGGAGATTCTCAATATGTAAATAGGCTTGTTACAATATCATGATACATTTTTTTATTTAATCAATTTAATTAAAAAGACATAACTATTTTTGAGACAAATCTCAACCTTTGATAGGTGACTACTACTATAAATATTTTATGGAATTCCAAAATAAATATGTCTAACAATATAATGAAAAATAAAATAATATAAAAAAAAACATGGTTTGAAGAAAAAAAACATCATCACTAAAAAATTAGAAAATTTGATTTTAAAAATGAATTTTGCCAATAATTTTCTAATAACTAAATATCCATTAATTTTAATATACTCAATGCAAATCGTCTCCATAAAAAATCGTATCTATAAAAAAAAATCATTGTATGTCGTGAAGCTTATATTTTGCTACACCTAATAAAGAAAGTATGTGGTTGACTATTACTATTATTGAGGACAACCAAATTAATAGCTAAACATTAAAACACTAAATCTGCAAATAGACATAAATATCACAAGAAGCTATGGGTGGGCAATGCTTTAAAGTTAGTAATTTAATATTTTTAGTTAGACACATAAGAATGGGAGTTGGACTTCAAACTCTCGTGAGATCACAAAAACATAACCCTCTATATAAACATTAAGCATAGTTATTATGGACAAGATCTTTACATGTTAAAGGAAATTGGAATTAGTATTCTTAAAACATAACCCTCGATATAAACATTAAGCATAGATATTATGGACAAGATCTTTACATGTTAAAGGAAATTGGAATTAATATTTTTTCATTAATTTATAGTTAATATAATAGTTATCATTTAATATAAATGTATATGTTTAAATATATAATTAATGAAAATATATTAAATAATGAACAAATAAAAAAAATGATATAATCTGGATTTGTGGCCTTAGACTCAATATAGCACTAAGTATAAAATTACCAACATGGTTCCCTCTAATATGATTAATAAGATCAAGTACAGACCTTAATGTTCAGTGAACATATTATTTTTGCAAAATTATGAAACAATGTACATATAACAAACCTTGAAATATTGAACATGGTCTACACAAATGTGGGCATTTTGCATAGAAATAGCTCTAACCCTCAAGTATATTAATCTTTGTATTTAGGGGAATAAGTGTTTAACACACCCTCTCCTAACAAACCAAAACATAGGTTAGAAAGAGGTGGTTACTATGCTGACCCAAGATCCATGGTAGCATTATGATAATGGGGTCTAAAAAATTTAATCACTTTCAACTTCCATAAAACTTCAAACAAGTGACGACAATGTGTTTGTCTCATCGAGACGATTCTGGTGATAGAAATTTTGTCTCAATCGGACCTCCGAATTGGAAGTTATGGCCATTTCAAATTTGGCTAATTAGTTAGTGCCACATGGCACCCACGTAGATGTTTGAGTTAACCTCTCACTGCAATATGAATCAATGCACAACCTCTCATACAAACCCTATTGTCAATTGTACAAATTCATAACAGTGTCACTATTGTAAATTGAGATTGGTGTGAAGATGGAGCTCACTCTCGAGACTCAACTTATTAATGTTATTAACACCTTACATAGACTAATAGTTGTTTCTAACTATAATCAACACCATACACTTCACGCCAATCTTCTTAGGCACAAGTCTACACAGAGTAACATAACTCGGATTTGATAGTTATTACCACAGTGCCAAGAAACCTATAGTGGAGTGGTTATCAATGAGGGAATAGATCTCATCAGGTATATGGAAAATATCATGTTAAGTCCAAGAACATCAAATCATGTTATCAAGATTAAGAGACAGTCCCAACAACATATTAGTTAGACATGTAAAAAATAAAATTTAAGACCATACTTCATTCATCTATAGCATCAATTCAAGTCAGAAACGAAAACATATTTTATTTGTCAATAAGATCATAAGAAAAACTTATCTCCATGGCTATTAGGCAACTGAGTCTAGGAAAACAACTCTCCACCCAACCATAAACAAGTTGCAGCAAATCCTTACTCACAGTTGTCACCCCCGAGCCGAATTCCCACGAATGAGATGGTTTGCTCAAGGGATTGAATACCAACTATT
Organism: Pinus taeda; assembly: GCA_000404065.3. NCBI lineage: Eukaryota > Viridiplantae > Streptophyta > Pinopsida > Pinales > Pinaceae > Pinus > Pinus taeda. The sequence continues at coordinate 53,467 of APFE031312898.1, read as the reverse complement.
GGTTATAATAGGGACTCCAAAGGTCCTACAGCCTCCACCCCCCAACCAAATCAATGTTAACAAGATACACATGGAATCCAAAAGCCTATTGCCTCAACCCTTCAATGTTTCAACAACGAATCAACCTAGGGGATCCATAGGCTTCACCTCCATCCTACAACACAATGGTTCCACCCATTGATGGGAATCCAAAAACCACTGTCAAACATGGATGAAACAAGCATGGGATACCTATGAAATTTCCCTTGAGAGGAATCCAAGGACTAAGGCTCCACCCTAGGCAGTCAAGGGAATCTAGAGATGCCCATCTCCACCCTTCATCCTAGGGCATCGATAGACTTATCCTCACCTGAAGGAACTTCTTCTCGTGCTCTTATTTCTCAACTGAGTTGTCGACCTTATATGATTGTTGTATACATTTTAGAACTCCTCCACACTAAAAATGTCTTCAAAAATGCCTCTAGACCAGGGATGTGCACCAATTTACTCAATTGTCCAAATTGGTGGCCTCTTTTCCTCACGATGGTCTTGTTTTATCTTTTTCGTGCCTCTATTTTGTGTGCTTGTCGTTCTCTATCTGAACTTGTTGCCTCCTTTTTTTTCATTTGAATGATCTCCTTTACTTTCCTAAGTGTTGAGTGTGTTCTCATCTCCTTGAGGCAATGCTCCCCTGCAATCATTGACACCCTTTTTTCCAACTTCCTACTCATCCTATAACTCATTAATTTGTGTCCTTTTTTTGGCTTGCTAATTTTTTCAAGCAACCATGGCCCGCATCCTTTTTCTACTACACCACTTAATCGAGAACGCCAGTTTATTTAAGAACATACCAACTAACCTTCAATGGTTTCCATGAAGCTATCTAGATTTTCCTACTACAAGGAAACTATATCTCCTAAGCAAGTAACCATCCTCAATCCTTTGAATTTGTGTCCCTTACTCAGCGCATTTTAATTTTAAAATAAAAAATACATGAAAATATTTACCTGGAATTCATAAGAAAAACTATAACCATCTACAACACAAAAGACATGTTGAAAAACAAACATACTACTTTATGGAGCTTTATATACATAGATCTATACATGATTTACAATTATACATGTATACATTTGTTTCAACTGGCTAACAAAAACGGATATGATGCTTGCATAGTATCATCGATTTCCCAAGTGGCTTCCTTGGGCCCAAAGTGCCTCCATTTCACTTTGAATTTCTCTATTTCTTTATTTCGAAGTGTGAGGCTCCTCCAGTCTAGAATGCATAGTGGTTTTGGTTGGATCTCTCACTTTGGTTCCCACTGCAGCACAGACCAATCAATCACATGATTGGAATCTTGTACATCCCTTTAAGCAAAGAAACATGGAAAACATCATGGACTTTTACTGATGGAGGTAAGCCTAGTTTATAGGCTACTCGTCCAATTCTTTCAAGTATCTCAAAAGGACCACAAAACCATGGTGCTAACTTGGCACATGACCCAATCTTTAAGGAACTTTTCTCGGGTCTAACTCTCAAATAAACATGTTCCCCAACTTGGAATTCTTTATGCACCCCATGTTGATTTGCATAGATTTTCTACCTATCATGTGTCACCTTTAAATTATGCTTGATGACTTGTATTTTTTGCTCCATCTCTTTTAGCATATCAGGCCCAATAAGGACTCTATTCACTAGAACACTCTGACTAATAGGAGTATTGTAACTCCTTCTATAAAGTGCCTCAAATGGGCTCATATTTAGAGATTCTTGGTACCCATTGTTGTATGCAAAATAAACAAGTGGAAGATACTCTTCCCACTTCTTGGGCTAGTGCATCACATACATCCTCAAGTGTCTTCGAGGATTCTATTTTTCCTCTCTATTTCCCCATATGTCTTTGGTTGATAAGTTGTACAAAAGGTCAATGTTGTCCCCAAGCCTACAAATAGTTCCTTCCAAAACCTTGAAGTGAACTTAGCATCTCTATCTGAAATGATCTTCTTGGGAAATCCATGTAACCTCACATTATCCTTTATGAAGATTTGAGACCTCACTAACTGAATTAGTGGACTTGACTGCTACAAAATGAGCCACCTTTCTCAACTTGTCAATTACCACCTAATTGCATCTTGTTGTTAAAAGGTTCTTAGCAAATCAATAATGAAATCCATGGAGATCACCTCCCACTTCCATTTTGGAATGGGATGGGCTGCAATAAAGTTGTTGGATGTTTACATTCAACCTTCACCTATAAGCATTCTATGCACTTAGCAATAAAATCAGCTACTTCTATTTTCAAATTATGCCAATAATAAAACTTTTTGACAGCCATGAGGGTCTTTGTTATCCCATATGATCAGAATATGTCTTAACATGGAACTCTATCATTATGAGTCTCTTTAAACTTTCAGTGTTTGGCACGTATATTATGTTCTTGAATCTAACTAGGCCATCATTTGTGAGATGATATTCCTCATCCTCACCATCTTTCTAGAGTTTTTCTTTCATTTTTTGATATTTCTCATCATGTTGCCTTGCACTTTTCTCCTGTTCTACTAGGTCTAATACATAAGAATTTATGTCTTCCAAGTGACTCAATTGAATCCTCCTACTGAGTGCATCAACAACCCTATTCTCTTTTCCCTTGATGTACTCGAATTCAAATTCTAACTTCCTAAGTATATCCAATTGCCTAGCTTGTCTTGCATTCAGCTTAGGTTAGTCGAACAAATACTTAAGGCCTCCATCATCTATCATGAATGTGAATCTCCTGTCAAGAAGGTAGTGCCTCCACCTTTTCAATGTGTGGATAATGGCAGCTAATTCCAAGATATGAGTTACATAGTTTTCCTCATGCTCATTTAATTTGTGTGACCCATAGTAAACTACTTGTCCTCTTACATTAAGACTCCATCGAGTCCCTCCTTACAGGCATCTGTACAAACCACAAAATATTTGTATGGATTTGCAATCCTCAAAATGGGTGCATTAGTGAGCAACTACTTCAATTGTTCAAAGCTTATTGCACATTTAGTTGTCCACTCAAATTTCTTTCCTTTCCTTTACAGGGAAGTGATAGGGTGGCCTATCTTGGAGAAGTTTCTGATGAACCTGCTATAGTATTCTTCCAACCCCATGAATGATCTAATCTCATTTACATTCTTCATTGTTTTCCACTCCATTACAGCCTTAATATTTTCCATATCAACTGATATCCTCCTTGGAGACGATGTGCCCCAAATAGTGTATTTGTGACTGGAAAAATTCACACTTACTAATATTTTCATAAATATTGTGTTCCCTTAGCAACAATGGCACTATAGCCAAGTGATTTTCATGTTCTTCTTCATTCCTTGAGTACACCAATATATCATCAATGAAAACAATCACAAATTTGTCCAAGTAGGGACACAACACATTGTTCATTAAACACATGAATGTGGCAGGGGAATTATTAAGCCCAAAAGGTACTACCACAAACTCATAGTCCCCATATCTGGTCCAGAATGTGGTCTTATGGATATGTTCTTCCTTGATGCGCAATTGTTGATACCCTAACCTCAAATCGATCTTGGAGAAAATTGTTTCTCCCCTCAACTGGTCAAATAAATCATCAATCTATTGCAATGGATACATGTTATTTATGTTCACTTTGTTTTATTATTTTTAGTCAATATTGAGTCTGAGTGCACCATATTTCTTCTTCACGAACAGGAGTGGGGCTTCCCATGGAGATGAACTTGGCCTTATGTAGCCTTTATCAAGCATATTCTTGAGTTGTAATATTCACTCAAGAAGGTCAAGCATACTCGTCTTGTATGGTTCCTTGGACATTGGTGTTGCTCCGCGCATCAATTCGATAAAGAAATCAACTTCTCTGTCAGGAGGTAATCTAGGAACATCTATTAGAAATAAATATTTGTATTGTTGCAACATGAGATATCTTTTCAGTATCTCATCCTCCTCTTCAACGTTGTCAATGGATTTTACATTGTTAGATATTTTCACAAAAAATAAATGGCATCCCTTCCGACAGTCGTGTTTGGCTTGCATGGGAAGTAGGCTTTCCCTAGCCCTATAGTATTCTTCTTTCTCCATGCTCATCCAGGCACTCAATTTCTTTTTCAAAACAGTCAACTTTTGTCCTATGTGCATACATCCAATACGTGCCCAAAAACATGTTGTATTCACCGAATCGTATAAAACTCAAATGTATTATCGTTAGCATATTGTTTTTATCAAATGCACATAGTTTCACCCAGTGCTAGACCCCTCTTGAAGGGTTGTGACGTATTCAATTTTGACCCCTATCTTCGATATGGTGGCATTTTAAGATAATTTTTTATTAATGGAGCATGAACATGTTATGTGTTGCAAAGAGTACCTTCAGTGTATGAATTATTATAATCAAATAACTAGCATTTAACACGTGAAGGGAATGCAGAAGTGAATAAGGATGATAGGTTGTTTACAAATTAGAAGTATATTGGCTCAAATGGTCAAATATTATTAAAGTTTTTTCTTTGTACTATTCATAGTAATAATAATAATTACCCCATATGCAAAGGAAGTAGTTATATAAATTAAATAGATAGTAAAGTTCATAACTAATCCATAATAACCATCAAAATAGTTACTTCATGATATATCTCACATTTCCAAATTAAACCATCTTAGATCCATCTTAACGCTAGATCTATTAAGCATCAAATATTTTGAGGTGAAAACCTCTTTTTTGAGTGCAAAACTTGAGGAAAGTTTTGCACCTCAAGATATTTGATCTCTCCCGACACTTGATAAATCTGAGGTTAAGATAGATCTAGGATGATTTCAATTGTGTGCGGCCATAGAAAAATTTTTGAACATATAATTTTTCTGATCATTTTAAATATGTTAATTATATCTAAGATTAATCTAGTGATTTTATTTTATTTGCTCAGTTACCTTAGTTTTTTTAGATGATGGAGATTCTTAATAACTTGAACGATGAAAAATAATAAATACAATGTAACAATGTTGAATGATTAAAAATGTGAATAATAAGAATGTATTCAATTACAAATAGTCTTCATTTTGATCAATCTCAAACTATTTTATTTTACTGTTCTTTTTGGCACACCTATTACTTTTGCCATAATTTCATATGGATCATAGAAAAGGGTACTTGAAATAGTATACCATTCAAATCTTAATTCAAGCTATTGTAGTAAATGACATACCTTGTTTCTCTCGCTCTCCAATATTAATAGTAACTTTCTCCAAAGTCAATCATTGTGACTTATGGATTGTTAAGCCCAAGTAAGTTTCAATGGTAGTTGTTTTCTATTACCTTGTTTGAATGCAAAGTGACTAACAATGTTGAATGATGGAAAATGGAAATAATAAGAATGTAGCCAAATAGTTTATAGTTTCAAGAAGCAAACATTTCATGTAAGAGAATATTTTATTTAAGATGAAAATTCAAGTATTTTATTTATGGTTGATATACTATAACACATAAATCAATGCGCGTCCCCAATAATTTTGTTGTTCTTACACTAAAAATCAATGCAAAATTAATCTAATTACTTTGAAATTGATGTGCATCATGCATCTAATTACATTAAATCAAAATTCAACATCTACACTAAAATCAATGCATCTAGTGCAAGAAATCAAATAGTATAAAAAATCATCTACATTGAAATCAATGCATCTAATATAGCAATCAAATAGGACTAAAAATCAACATGTATGTTGAAATCAATATATCTAATGCAAGAAATCAAATAGGATTAGAAATCAACATCTACATTTGTTGGCATTATGATACAGGTGTTGTCCTTGATGGCAACTGACTCAGATGACAGATCATAGTGCAACAGATCAATAGTAAATAATTAATGATCAGAGAGAGGTATACGTAGGTTAACCTTGACAAAGAAGCATATACACATGGGTTAACAGACCAAAAGGAGCGTATAATGTACACACGCACTTTCACAGAAGGAAAGGCACATATATCTTGGGAAACTAAGTTTTGGTCCAAGGTATTTGGTCCATGGTATTTTGATCCATGGTATTGGTCCAAGGTATATGGTTCGAGGTATTAACCCCAAGTATTTGGTCCAAGGTGTTGGTCCTAAATAGTTTTGGACCATGGTATTGAGAAAGGCCTAAAACTATAAAAGGAGGAGGAGATCATTAGGCCTGGTGTGCAAGTATTGAATATCTGATGAAGTATGAGATCCAATATGTAGGTTATGGGTTTGTGATGCTTTTCTTGATTTGAACTAAGGATGCACCTATGTGGATGATGATGAATGATGGATCGGGATCTTAAGGCATGGAATGTATTATCATTATGTCGTTTGATCATGGATAGACTAGATCTGAATACTGACGCATGTTTTATTCTACAAATGTTATGATCTGGGTGTGACTGAATATTGAAATAGCTGTGAAGTTTATAAATTAGTATTTGCAGATCTGTATGTGCGTTCGCTTTGGTAAAATCATGTATACACGCTGGTTTGGTTCATCAGAGTAGTGTATACATTATGAAATATGATATCTGAATTTGTAGATGGTTTTGGTGGTTGTTGCAGAGTTCTGGGTTCTACTTTATGTTCAAGTAACTATGTTTTAATGACTGGCCTTCTGTGATTCAGTTGTGGGTGATTCAGAGATTGATTGGTTAATGCAATAGTTGGGTTGCAATGGTGATTTATTTTCAGCTTCAATGTTGTTGATGGGTCCAGTATGAAAAATGGATGAAACGTGGCCTTCATATTATGGCATTGTGTTCCATGAGTATCCAGTCTGAAAATTTATGAAACGTGGTCCCTGGAGGAAGAGTGAAGGTTGGATCCTTCAATAGGCTAGCGCCTATGTATTGGTAAACATATCAGCCAGTATAAGAGCTAGGGGGTTGGAGCTCCCTTCCAGTAGAAGATGGAAAACAAGAGAGGGTTGTAGCCTTATATAGGACGACACCTACGTACTAGTGAATATATCAGCTAGTACAAGAGCCAGGGGGTTGTAGCTCCCTTCCAGTAGAAGCTGGAGAACGAGAGAAGGTTGTAGCCTTCTGCAGGTGGATGCCTGCGTACTAGTATGAGTTTGCACCAGTACAAGATTGTAAACAAGTTTTTCTTATATTAAAGGAAGACAGCAACAGGTGGTTTTTGTCCCACATTGGGTTTCCACCTTATATCTTGGTGTTCATGTGTGTGATGCTCTGTTCTATTTTTACTGCACCTGGTTACTGTTTATATGGTTAATGAAGTTCTGATGCATTAATTAAAGATCATCATATGATGGATTAATTGAATCATAACTTTGTTGGATATACGCTAGTTGCATTAAACACAATTGCGTGTACACGCGAGTTCCCTTAACTGAAGTAGTGTATATGAATCTGATTATGGAAATGCAAAAGTTATTGATTTGCTAATATTGATTCACCCCCCCTGCTGCCCCTCTCAATATTATTTCCAACAACATTGAAATTAATGCATCTATTGCAGGCAATCAAATAGGATTAGAAATGAACATCTACACTAACATCAATTCATCTAGTGCATGTAATAAAATAGGATTAGAAATCAACATATACACTAAAATCAATGCATCTAGAGTAAGCAATCAAATAATATTATAAATAAAAAAACTACACTAAAATCAATGCATCAAGTGCAATCAATCAAATATGATTTGGAATCAAAATCTTTACTGAAATTAATGCATTCTGTGCAATCAATCAAATAGGATTAGGATTCAACATCTTTACTGAAATCAATGCATCTATTTTAGTGAAAAAAAGGAATATTCATGGTTTTCTAAATCCAACTAATTTTACCTTTTGTAAAAGCATCCCTCTCTCTCTCTCCTCCTCTCTCTCTTTTCCCTTCTTTCTCTCTCTTCCCCTTCTCTCCCTCTCTCTCTTTGCCTTTATTTCTCTATGTTTTTTTCTTGCCTATTTATCTCACCCCCTCCAACACTATCTCTCTCTTGCTCCCTCCCTCCCTCTCTCCTTCTCTCTCTTAAGTCCTATCTCTCATATTTCCTCTCCCTTTCTCTCCCACTTCCCTATACCTCTCCCACCCATCTGTGTGTGTGTGTGTGCACCCTCCAATTATGTCACTAACTACCTCCCTCTCGCCATCTCTATCTCCCCCTCTCTCCCCCTCTCTCCCCCTCTCTTTGTCTCCCCTTTGTTCCTCTGTCTCACCCCCCAAATCTACACTCTATCTCCATCTCTCATTTTTTACTCCCTCTCTCTCTCCACCTTTCTCTCTTTAAGTCTTTCTTCTTACCTCCCTCTCTCCTCCCCTCCAACTCCATCTCTCTCTCTCTATCCCTGTAAGCTTCTCTCTCTTCCTTCATCTCACTCCCTTTTTCTTCTACCTCCCTTTGTCTTTCCCCCTCATCACTCTTTCTCTCTCTTTGTCATCTAACTTTGTCACTATATCCCTCCCTCTCTTTATTCCCCTCTCTCCCTCCTCTCTTCGTCTCTCCTTCTTTGTCTCTCTATCCCACCCACCAAACATAAACACTCTCTCCATATATCCCTTACCACTCTCTCTCTCCCCCCCCCCTCCAATCTCCTTCTCCCTCTCCCTCCCTCTCTCTCTCCCCCTCCAACTCCTTATCCCTCTCCCTCCCTATTTTATTTTGTCTATCAATCACTCCCTCTCTTCATTTCTCTCTCTCCATCTCTCTCCCATCGCCCTCTCTCTCCCCTCCACCCTCCACACCTCTCTCTCTACCTTCCAACTATGTCACTATCTCCCTTCCTCTCTCCTTCTCTCTATCCATCTCTCTCCCCCCTTTGTCTTTGTCTTTGTCTCTTTCTCCTAGATCGAATAGAAGGATTTTAAGAATTTATTGAGATTAAATATCTTATGGTGCAAACATGTCAAACCCCAAGAAATAATAATAATGATAGGTTGTTTCTAGAAATAAATAATTTACCCACAGATTAGGACGAAATAAACTTATCTATATTACCGACTAAAATATAGTTGTATTTTCAAAAAAAAAAAATTAACCACAGATATTTATAGCATTTTTTATTTTTTTTATTTTTATGGTATAAAATAAGAAAATATTTTCTATATTATTGAATGTTATTGTTGGTGATAGAATGTAATTTTCTTAAAATTATAATAAAAAAATGAAGTTCCAATTTTATTGTAAGAATTTAATAAATTTTAAAATGTGTTCAAATTATTTATCATCTAATAGATGTTGGTCAACATGTGTGGGTCCCAATAAGAAAGGTGGAAATGTGCAGGACTGAGACTCCACTAGGCTAAAATTATGAGTGACCAATATCCCACGTTGTTTAAAATATTTAAAAAATAAAAAACAGTGATTATAAAAAGATATTGGTACTCTCCAAAACATCAGTTGCTTGTAATTATCTCTTCTTTCAAATTAAAAGTATAAGATAAATTACATTCAAAATCTATGTGTAAAGGATACATTTTTTCAGAAGAAAAAAACTTTGTTTTATATAATGTACCAGTACATTTTTCAGCAAAATATGCTTCCATGATGGCTTATGTATTGACAAAAGATCTCCCAAAAAGATTCTAGGGGATAAAATATAATCATAGTAACATAAAATCATCAGAGACAGTTAGAAACTCACTACAAGCATCAAAATTACATCCATTAAAGTCTTTTCAAAAGGCATTTTTCCAACAAGACAACATCCAACCGAAAGAGACAAATAATGAAACAAAAGATAGGGAAGCGGGATAGATCCCTCATATCTGATGATGTCGTACTCCATGTGAATATAGTGCAAATGTCCAACATCATCTGATAAACCTTTCTTGGATAGACAGTCTGCAATCACATTAGATTCTCGATTGATGTGCTAGAAAGTGATCAATGAGAAAGACCACCTCAGAAGTTGTATCTGGGATATCCAACTATTGAGGTGATGGGGATAAAAGTTTTTATTGGCTGACATACCATTAATACGGACTTGTGAATCCCCATAGACATCTAAAGTATCAATCAACAATCTTCTAGAAAACCAGATAAGTCCCCAAAGGGCCAGGACTTCTGCCCTCGTATTAGTGTCAAAGCCTCCATTCCAAGAGATCTTATAATGTCAACAACTATCCACCCTTAGCCACACTCCACAACCAAAACTACCTCTCTAAGCAGAACCATCAAAAAAACTAGCTGGGTATAATATGAGATGAGGAATGAACCTGTGCGATAGATCCTTGACTTTTTTAGAGGGGTTTTTTATAGTCTCCACCCACAATAATATGTTGTGAACAATTTCATGTATGTTAATCTGCAACCCTTCAAAAATATGTCCATTCCTGGCTCTCCAAATTTCCCAGACAATATAAAGAGGTGTCTCTTGAAATTTTCCTCCACGCTCGATCCACCATCGAATACATTGCTCAATATTCAGAAATCTCCTGCAAGGAATGTTCAGGGAAAGGAATATATTGTTCCAAAATAGTATAGTTGTAGGGAATTCCTGAAAATGATGACCATTAGTCTCATTTGATTTGATGTAAAGAGGGCATCTAACAGGCCCAATAAAAGCCCTCTTAAGCAAATTTTCCCAAGTATGAATTTTGTTCTGTGAGACTAGCCATGCATAAAGGATAATCTTAATAGGAACATCTAATATCCAGACTTTGTAGAACCACCAAGGATGGTTAAGCGCTAGAATAGAGAAGATGTGATACATGTATGTGTCTACAACCTCCACCATGTTTGACCGCAACTTTCCATACCAAGTGATATGCCTCCCCCCCCGCTCCCGCCCCTTCAATTATACAGAGACCAACACTTCTCAGAATCTGTGTGTATGACTCCCATTTATAGCTTGGAGACCATCTAGACCAACCTCCCTAGCTAATTTCCAGACCGGAAAAATTCCATACCATCAAGAAATAGCTTGATCCAAATGAAAAATGCCTCTAAGGTGTAATTTCCTCAAAGTATTCTTAAATAGTGAATGTGCACCCTACACACCCTGAATACTATCAATGCCAATTATGATACGATTCCCTTTTCCAAAAGACTAAATGATTCTTGGAAGGAAAATGTCTTTCACTCTACTGAAGAAATTCCAAATGTAAGAGCCAGATTTTATCCCAATATGCCCAATTCTGATCCAATCCTCGACCTCTTTGTTACAAAGATATTTGGCGATAATGATATCCCACTAGATACCCTCCCTAAAATGGTCGCGCCATAGAGATTTTATAATAAGATCTCATCCAAAACTTCTAACATCTAAAATTCCCCAGCCCTTAACTTCTTTTCTAATGGAGATCTTATCCCATTTAATGAGATGGAATTTTTGTTTTTTGTTTGATCTTAATGAAATGAAGTGTGCCATGTAAATTTTGATTTTATTAATAATGGTCGAAGGGAGTATATAAAGATGCTTCCAATACACTGCCAACTATTATAGCACAATGTGTGCTAAAATGTATCTACTACCAAGGGTCAACCAAGGTGAGCCCACCTATTGAGCTTGTGACGAAATTCATCTAGAATCCATATCCAATCTGCACACCTATAGTTTCTCGGCTTGAGTCTAAAATCAAGGTAATTGAGACCATCACTTAAGGGCCAAGAGCGATAATTAAAAATCTGAATGATGCTTTTAATCTCTTCATGTTCGCCAAAAGAGTGCAAAATGAAGGATTTGTCATCTTTTTCCATCATACCTGAGGCCTCTCCGAAACGTTTCAAAATATCATGAAGCACCAAAGATTGAGTCCTAGACACCAATCCAAAAGTGAGGATGTCAACAACAAAAAAACTATCAGTGATATCAATACCATTTCCCAACCAGATACCATTGAAAAGCCCTGTTGATTGAGTTGCATTAATCTTGAGACTGAGGTTATCCATCACTAGGATAAATAATAAGAGTATAAGGAAGCAACCATGTCGCAACCCCCTCCAAGCTTTGAAAAAAATGGAAGGGTACCCATTGACCAATACAACAAAGTGAACATTTGACACACAGTCCATAATCCATTCTATATTATGAACAATGAGCCAATATTTGTCAAGATGCGGTGCAAGAAAGCACAATCAATACAGCCATATGCCTTCTTTAGGTCCACTTTCATAACCAAATCCCACAACTTCTTGGAGTTAATAGAATGAATAGTTTCTTGAGCTATGGCCACAACATCATGGATCAATCAGTTATGCAAGAAACTAAATTGTTCCTAGGTTATGAACATTGAGACAATACCCTTCAAGTGCTCCGTAATTATTTTGGATATGAGATTATGTGATATTACAAAGAGAGATGGGTCAAAAATCAAGAAAAGTAGTGGAGACCGAAACTTTCAAAATCGGGGAAACAAAGGAGGAATTAATGGAGCCAGAGACATAACTAGAGACCCTCGATTCCACAACTAAGTTCACTAGGTCCATACCCATCAAGTCAAAAAAATGTATAAAAAAGCCCACAGTCCAGCCGTCTGGGCCCAAACATTTTTCTTTAACAAAGGACTTCAGCATTCGAAGTTCTTCATCAATAGTGATCAGTCGGTAAAGTGCTTCATTTTGTTCCTCGTTGAACATGAGGGGATAATCCATCATACCCCATATTTGATCATCAATGTTGACTATGTGACAATCTTAAAAGAAAGTATCAAAATAATGAACTACTTCCTTTTAAATATCCTCAGTATAATATACCAATTCCCCATTCCTCCCCTGGATCTGCCAAATAGTGTTAACATTCTTCCTATGATTAGCATATTTATGAAAATACTTAGTGTTCCTATCTCCCTCCCAAAACTAGAGTGCTTTTCTCTTCAATCTCCAAGTAGTCTCTTGTATTTGTAGGATCAGTTTCTTCCTATTTTCCATATCCTTGAGCCTATCCCACATGTGCTTAGAAGGGACCCCCTAATCCAAAATGTGGCATAGATCTGGTATATCTTGAATGATAGCCTTTATTTCTAGGGAAAGGGCCCTGTTTTTTTTCTTTCCCAAGATATGACCTATCTCTTTAGACTTTGTAGTTTTCTTGAGAAATAACTCATCGAGGAAAGATCATCCTCTCGCTTATATGATTTCCAGAAATTATAAACCAACCCATTGAACTCCTCATCCTCCAACCACATTTTGCAAAATTTAAAAGTGATGCCCAAATGAAAATGCTTTGTCTGCCATTCAAGGAAAATAGGAAAATGATCTGAAATATAGGTCCTCACAACCCATGATCTCATATTCCCCAAACTCTCCACAAGGTTCTCATGTAACCACATGAATCAACAACTACCATGTACCAATCAGGAAATATATTATAGAAGTAAGAGTAAACACTATTAGAAACAACCATGGTTTCATGTAACACAATCATGAAAGGGTGGATCAAGACAAAAATATGTTTGAGGGATAAAAGTATAAAGTGCTCCCCCATGCCACACATGTTCAGTGAGAGGCAATCCATCATGAAGCTGAAAATACGGGGATGTTTGCTCCAAGGGCCTGAGAGTATACAACAGCAACATGAATATTACAAATTTCATCAATATCCAAGAAATGAAGTGACTTCACCACCGAACGAGGTTTAAGATGGCGTGAACCCCTCCCTCCCTTTCTGTGAACTATGATATTGCGAGTAGATTTGGGGCAGATTAGCAGGGGGGAATATGTGATGAGCCTTTGTGTATAGATAAGGTTGACATATCCATGGTTGGACTGACCATAAGGAATTCAATGTCACTACCAATAGAGTTATGAGGGGAATAGTCTTAGGTCAGTCCCAAAGGCGTAGGGGGAGAGGTAATATTGAGTGGAGAGAGTGAGAATTAGTAGGAGGAGGGATACTATGTACAGGGGCTATGATAGGGTGGCACAGTATCAAAGGGATATCTAAGGTACGAGGGAGATGGAGAAACCCGAGGAGGGGGAAGTGTAGAAGGGGGGAGGGGAGAATCCTACGAAGGGGGAACTGGAATAGGATGGAGGGAGGTAGTAATAGAAGGTGGAAATAATTAAATCACCATCAGCCCAAATGAGTGAGTCCCAACCTCTCGAGGGAATGATATAGGAGCAGGAGAAATTCGTGGAGAGGTGGAGGGATAAGAAGTAGAAATATCAAAATTTAAAGGAGATTTATGAAGAAAAATTCAGTACTTGATGTCAGCAGAGGATCAGAATTGCCAACAAGTTTGCATCCACATCTTATACTACCCCATTGCCTATAAACACCACCATGAGAATGTCATTCTGGGAAATTTTACATGTCCAATGTGGTGAGAGACGAGGCAGTGGAAAGGTATGCACCAGTAGTCGAGATGTTGTCTATGCACAGCCTACCCCTAGGCCAAATCAATTTGTCCTGGAAGACCTCAAGAGAAGCCCAATTCCACCAATATCCAAGCCACTCATTTATCTCTGGCCCTTAGGGGTTTAGGATCCACATAGATAAAATGAACGATGGCATTCCCAACCTCAGAAAAAACTATGCGAGTCCAATATTCCAAGGGTAATCCAGGGAGTTTTACCCACACAAAATTGGTCTTCAGTGTATCACACAGTGGATTGAAACCCACATACCATTTGTGCAAAAGTAAGAAACTTCACCCCCTAATCCAAGGAATCTTCTTAATCCTCTCCAAATCATCTTGGTGCATAAAATAAAAATTATACCAAGAATTCATAAGTCTACTCTCTTTCAATGGGTAACCTAAAATAAGAACCTATTTAGTCTATACCCATTCCTGCATATCTTGTTCCAGGAGGTTTGTGAAAACCCATATGCCTACTAGCGCCCTCTTCTGTAAGTTGGTAACTTTTTCCCACATACATTGTAGTTGAAGCCCAGTATTTTTGTCTCAGGAAACAGATGGATAGCCTTACCATGAGCCTACTTCCTAGTCTTGTGCTCACCGTCGAGATGTGAAGGGCAAAAATTTTGAAGCATCGCATGTGAGCATGGAATTTGTATTGCCACATTGTGTATATCAAGGAGGTGTGTGCTTTCAGCATCCATAGTGGCTTGGATGAAAGCCTCATGAGTGGAAATGTCAATATACAAAGCAACAATATAATCATCCATGTGGGCCATGATCGAATGGTGAAAGTCTAGGTCACTGCCAAACCAGTATAAAAATCCAGGCTAGGGGGATCAGACAAATGCCAGGACCCAAAAAAGGGCAGTAGCCCAACCTAAAAAAGGATAAAAAGATGATTAGGCGCAACGTGTAAAAATTCCACTAAGGGAAAATCATAAAGAAGGGTTCAAAGTCCTCTATCTAAGATAGTCCAAACAATCGTGCCCAGAATAAGGCGCATACCAGACATAAATGGAAATGTATGCGCACGGACCTCAAAGGATCTGCGAGATCATAAATCTCAACCTACCTAGGTCAGAAGAATAATTTAATCAGAAACACTGCCAAATGGAAGGATATTGTACCGATCAGAATTAAAATCCACCAACTCAAAGAAGACTCCCAATGAGTGCCAACAATTCCACTACCCCAAAGATGTAGCGGAGTCAAATCACCCAGAAACGTAATAAAAAAGAAAGCTCTGGCAATCAAAAAGTGCTCCAGGCACCAAAAGTATTTCAAAAACCACTGAGAAAATGAAATACATTGGGAAGGCCCCATCGAGGAAATCCGCCACCCCAGAGACATCGAGCACCAGTGATGTCGCAAAACGTAGCCAGTGAAGTGTAGAATTCTAAAAAAGATTAGAGAAACTCCTCCATATACAAATACTTCGAGAAACCGAGATCCAGAAAGAGATGTAAACAGGCGAATGAAATATACCATTGAAATCTCAGAACAAGATAAACTAGTATTTATTTCGACAGATTTTGACGTTTCAAGTATTTATTTTAAGCATATTTTGATGTTTCGAGTTCTTATTTTGAGGAGGGAATGTACCATTTGTTTATTTTCTAAGTGATACATGCTAAGGCAGGGGTTGGACTACATGAACTCTGTAAAGCGACAGAGACGTGAAAATGTAGCAAAGGTTTCAACAAAATATAGACATTTGCTATTCATTCCTTGGCAGCTTCTATTGCAAATCTTGAATTTCAACAATTGCAAACAAGTCTACTCTCTTGAATCATATCTTGAAGCTTTATTGATAAGATTCAACAAATTACAATGGTGCTCATGTTAATTTCATTTTATAATTTCCAAACTTGAATTTCGAAGTTGAATATAATATAGCATTGCATGACTAATAACAACTTTTTCCCGGTTGGGAGTTCCACATGTTTTTTCGCTGGAAAAGAATTTGATTGGAAAATTTATGATAGATTAATATTTTAAATTTTTCAGCAATGTTTCAAAGTTAAATATTTTATATATTTCTTTACAAGATAAAATTTGATTGGCAAATTTTGCATGAAAATAAGTTAATTATTTTATTTTTAATTTTAATATACTATATTATTGTCACTCCCAAATTAACATTTTCGGTAAATTTGGACAAAAGCTTCTAACCATATCAAATATAAGCAAAAGCTTCTAACCATATGAGATATTTACTCCTAATACCCAAACTACCAAAGTACCAGAAACTCTTGAAATTCTTGCAACATAGTATCGACTTCAAATCGCCTACCATTTCAAAAAAAAATTGTGTGGGTGAGAAACATGTGCGAGAAAACTGTTGGAGAATCTAATTCAACCACTTGTTAGGTGTGAAAATCATTGCTCCAGGTTTCCTAGTTCAATTTCACTTACTCCAGTTTAAGTCGAGTTTAACTCCAGTCATTAGCGTCCTGAAGAAATATTATTTTATTATAGTCTTATGTTGCAACACATTGATGCTGAAAAGAGAACTACAGAAGATAATATGTGGCAGCAGCCCACATACAAGTCAGTTTTTGACGAAGTACAGGACTTGATTAGACAACCTGGAACTATGGAAGACCTACACCAACAACTGAAGAAAATGAAATTTGAATCCTACATCGAGAAGAAAATGCTGAAACAATTTAGAGGTTATAGGATCTGGAAAAAGAGAAGAAGAAAAGTTGAGGTCAATTTTTAAATTGTAAACCTAGCTGAGACATAGACCAGCAGATATCTTAATTGAATTTTTTATGTGGTTGTAATTAAGTGGGAGTGTTGGAGAATCTAATTCAACCATTTGTTAGGTGTCAAAACCGTCGCTCCAAGTGTCCTAGTGCAGTTTCACTTATTCCAATTTAAATCAAGTTTAACTCCATTCATTTATTAGTGATGTTTCCAATATAATCTTATTTAAGTGATTTGTAGTTACATTTTGTTCTCTTCAATTTCGATCACAAAGTATGTGACTTGTTACAGAGTACAACAATCTGTAACTAAACAACATGGAAGTACAAATTGAAGAGCTTTAAAAATCTAAATGCCAACATTCAATCATCATTAAAATAAAAGAAACTAGTTATATGGACAACTATGAACATATATTGAACTATAATAAGTATTATATATTTAATCGTCATTAAAATAAAAGAAACCAGTTATATGTACAACTATGAACATATATTGAATTATAATAAGTATTATACGCTGGACCGTAAGTTAATCATTCTTTCTATTTGATTTTTATCATTTTATTGAATATTATTTTATTCTTGAATGTTATTTTATTTCCATGTTATTATTTAAATATTATTTTATTTTAATCCAATTAACAAAATATAAAGACAATCTTTTTTATCATTTTATTAAATATTATTTTATTCTAATCTTATGCAAAAAATAATAATATAATAATACTGAAATGTTATTTTATTTCTTTTCTATTTTTTAAATATCATTTTATTCTAATTTAATTAACAAAATATAAAGTAGTAAGCAACTAATTACTTTTATTTACTACATAATACTTAATATTTCTCTAATTTGTCTAATTTTTTTAAGATTGAGATATTTTGACCTCCTTGACAAACATAGTTCAAGGGTTCATACCATGAGAAGGGTAGAATTTAAAGGAGTGCACTAAGTATAGAGTTTTGGTTCTTTTCCAATTGATTATATTATACGGGAGTTATTGAAATCATAATATTATACGGGAGTTATTGAAATCCTAATAAGTATACTTTAACTCTTAAGGGTTTTGATTTTTTTTAATTGATATTTTTATAAAAAATTATTGAAATTATAAATTTAAATTAACACATATTTAAATTATTTATAT
Source organism: Pinus taeda (assembly GCA_000404065.3). Taxonomy (NCBI): domain Eukaryota; kingdom Viridiplantae; phylum Streptophyta; class Pinopsida; order Pinales; family Pinaceae; genus Pinus; species Pinus taeda. The sequence continues at coordinate 35,326 of APFE031312898.1, read as the reverse complement.
AATTTTATATTAATTAGGTCCTAAAGTGTTCTCTGAAAACAACTCCTTTTTACATGTGTTATCTTTGGTCATTAATTTTTTAAAGTTAATGTTAGACGATTAAAATAATATAAACCATCATATTGGAAACATATATCACTTAGTTACACTACAATCGGTTACAATTCGTTCCGTCATTGTTTGAAACCTTGCAAGGTTGGGGTTGGTTGTAGTGATTAAAAAATTAGTTACGTTATAATAGGTTACAATTCGTTTCGCCATCGTTTGAAGGGGTAGTCTACCTAGGCGGAGGAATGGCCCGTTTTCCGTCACCGCCTGGAAAATCGTCCGGCTCCGCCCGCTGGCAATCTCTCCGCCCTCTGCTACCCTCCCCTAGCTCTACCACCCTCCCCTAGCAATCCTGACATTCCTTGACAAAAAATCCGATCGCAGCTGGAAATCCTGACATCCCCTGACAGATCGGGGACGAGCTGGAATGGCAGCGTCAGAGAGTTATTGCCAGTTCCAATTCGAATTGAGGAATTGCGATCCCACGGGCTGTTCACTCACCTTCCTCCTCGACTCGGCGCCTCCCTCTCTGCAATTCCTCTGCTCTACAACTCGCCACCCAGGTACAATTCGAATTCACCTCCGACTCTGTTAACGACTAATTGAGACATGCACCAGACTATTTGCCTGTTGCTTCAACACGATGCATCACCTCGGAATGAGAAACATATGCTAGCTCAGTTTGTGATCCAATGCTTGCGTAAATTGGAATAACTTGTGAATTCCTTTGTGAAAAGAAGATGGTAGCCCAAGATTTTGACAAATTGCATGACAAGATGTGATTGTTATGCAAATCAGAGTACATCATGTGTTAAAGGAAGTCCTACTTTCTTGTGTTTTAAATTTCGACCTACAAACAATCGTCTTTTAATCATCTTAAGACCTGTAAACCTTGGTGGATAGTAGTTTCAAGCTTGTAAATCCAAACATACGCTTCTGTTGGTATGGAATTCTCACATCCTCTACAGGTCTATATATCCTGAAAGGGGCAACAATAGATTTTTTTAAGATATTTTTATGCCCGGGACCTGCACCTAGTGTCAATTACTAACCAGCACAAGCATTTCATGTCACTGGCAGGACATAGAACCCTGGTAAAACCATATTAACTATCCCTTCCACCCACCAAGAAAGCCGCACTGGATAATATAATAGAAACTGATACTACATACCTGAAATAGTTGGAAACATCCTCCTCCGTGAAGGTGCTTTCAGCAAGAAATGTCATGTAAATTTGACGGGATCCAGCGCTGACACCACTCAAATAGTAGGGATCTCATTCACTTGGCCTATAAGTTGTGAACCTGTTAGCATCCTCTACTAAAACAATGGTGTGCGGACCATGAGGCCTATCAATGAGGCTTACTGTATTCTTCAAGCGTGCTAGTAGATTTGTCAAGCTATATCCTGCTTTCCCATGCCTCTAACTCTCAATCAAGCATCCCTCGGCTTGCAAGGTTTTCCCAAATCTCTCATAATAGAGTTGAGGTAGGGAAGCAATGGAAACAGGGGCCCATCTTCCTCTCAATAATTCTTGAAGTTCTAACTCTAATCTCTCCAATGATTCCACAGAGAAAGCTTCTTCGAAGCGGGGATCCAAGGGAATTGAACTCGAGACGATGTCAATGCGTGAATAATTGTGAGTAAAATGGCAGCTGGAGCCATGCTTGCAATATCCCCTGGCAAAATACAGACATGGTTTCCAAGAAACTGCCTAACTAATTTTTTAAGCTGTGAACCAGTTTCTTGGAAACCATGCCTGTATTTTGCCAGTGGATATTGCAAGCATGGCTCCAGTTGTCGTTTTACTCACAGTTATTCACGCTCTGACAACGTCTCGAGTTCAATTCCCTTGGATCCTCGCTTCGAAGGAGCTTTCTCTATGGAATCATTGGAGCGATTAGAGTTAGAACTTCAAGAATTATTGAGAGGAAGACGGGCCCCTGTTTCCATTGTTTCCCTACCTCAACTCTATTACGAGAGATTTGGGAAAACCCTGCAAGCCGAGGGATACTTGACTGAGAGCCAAAGGCATGGGAAAGTAGGATACAACTTGACAAATCTACTAGCATGCTTGAAGAATACAGTAAGCCTCATTGATAGGCCTCATGGTCAGCATGCCATTGTTTTAGTAGAGGATGCTAACAGGTTCACAACTTATAGGCCAAGTGAACGAGATCCCTACTATTTGAGTGGTGTTAGCTCTGGATCCTGTCAAATTTACATGACATTTCCTGCTGAAAGCATCTTCACAGAGGAGGATGTTTCCAACTATTTCAGGTATTTAGTATCAGTTTCTATTATATTATCCAGTGCGGCTTTCTTGGTGGGTGGAAGGGGTAGTTAATATGGTTTTACCAGGGTTCTATGTCCAGCCAGTGACATGACATGCTTGTGTTGGTTAGTAATTGACACTAGGTGCAGGTCTCGGGCATAAAAATATCTTAAAAAAATCTATTGTTGCCCCTTTCAAGATATACGGACCTGTAGAGGATGTGACAATTCCATACCAATAGAAGCGTATGTTTGGATTTACAAGCATGAAACTACTATCCACCAAGGTTTACAGGTCTCAAGATGATTAAAAGATGATTGTTTGTAGGTCGGAATTTAAAACATAGGAAAGTAGGACTTCCTTTAACACATGATGTACTCTGATTTGCATAACAATCACATCTTGTCATGCAATTTGTCAAAAACTTAGGCTACCATCTTCTTTTCACAAAGGAAATCACAAGTTATTCCAATTTACGCAAGCATTGGATCACAAACTGAGCTAGCATATGTTTCTCATTCCAAGGTGATGCATCGTGTTGAAGCAACAGGAAAATAGTGTGGTGCATGTCTCAATCAGTCATTAACAAAGTCGGAGGTGAATTCGAATTGTACCTGGGTGGCGAGCTGCAAAGCGGAGGAATTGCAGAGTGGGAGGTGTTATCACCCCAAGAAACTCACCTAGGTTGTATATCAGTGATGCTCAGGAACATTAAAAATTTAACAATTTTATCGGATGAAATGATGAATAAATGGAGGATGTGCAGCACCTTTAAGCCAGATAACCACTTCTACTATGATTGACCCCAGACATGGGTGAACACCCCCAGACTACAAGGCTTTTAACCACCAATTACTCACAGCTTAAGGTAAAGGTGATAATGAAGAGAACTAATCACCCCAGCGGATGCACAGGACCCTGTGATGGCCAGCGGCAACCAGTAAAAGGTTTGTAAATCTGGATTCTAATACATAGACAGGATGACAGCTCTCTATGCATTACAACAACAGAAACCTGCATACATATTCAGTTATACATGCTAAATTCTAACACAGAGGTGGGATGACAGCCCCTCTAATGCTAACATTTACAGCAAATGAACGAATGCAAAACAGGCACAGCCTGGAACAAGAAGAAGAAATGGAAAGTCAGTAATTGACAGCAAAAGAAGCTTGTATCAATTGGAAATGAAGACCAGATGCTGCAGGTTACAAAGTAGTTACAGTCTCCAGAAGTTAGAAGGCTACAGTAAGCTCTCATTCATCAAACACTCATCACCTCATTACATCTGAGTTCTGAGTATATATAGTGTTACAATACAAAATATCTTTGTTAAACAATGCGTGAAGGAGCCCATAAATGGCTAACAACCATATTTACATTTGGAATGGCCCTCTGATACAAATCTGACTGTGTTTTGAATAGATTTGTCCCTCTCTGATGCTCTGCGGTCCTTTTTGGGTAGGTGGAAAGAAATATGGGTGAAGCCCATAGCCATTGAATGCTTTGACTGGATCTGCGGTGTCCTAATTCCTCCTCGGCCATAATGCTGATTAACTGCAGTCACTGAACATTTAAATGGCTCCATCATGACTGATAAATGTTGATCTGTTTGGGGCACGTCTTCTTTTGCCTGGCCATACTGCGAATTGAATGCAGCTGCCTGTTGCACTGTACCACTCCATGCTTGCTTTGACCAGCTCCATGCCACTGAGAAATCCTGCCCGCTTTGCCACATTTTAAACATTAACAGTCATTGCATGCATCACTCCTCTATCGGGTCGCCTTTCGAGTCGCAATCGCACATGATAGCCGGCCAATCCTCTGTTTGAAAATATATTGAAAAATGCTGCAAAACACTGGAAATTTGCCTTTAGTGAACTTGAAAACATATATATTTTGCTTCCCGGACCACCTCAGGTCCGGGCTTCATCGCTATTGGCACCCCCCAAAGCTTCCTTTATATTTCCTCATATTTCGTTATATAACGAAAATGCGCCCAAAATCATTGAAAAGGCCTTAGCGCGGATTTGAAATTTTATGAAGAATCACTCATAATGATATCGGGTCCGACCCATCGGGTCGCATACATGCCTTGTATAAAAGCTCCGCCCCTTTTAAAAGCACCGATAGCGATATCACCGCGGACCCGAAAATTTATGAGAAATATTTTATAGCGCCATCGGGTTCGGCTTATCGCATCGCAAACATAACCATGCAAAAGGCCCTGCCCCCTTTGTAAGCGTCGATGCGATATGCCGACGTGATATCGGCGATGCGATGTCAGCGATCGCATATCACCAAATATAAAGGCCCAAACCTCTTTTGTAAGTCCTCCATTGCGACCCGCCGATGCGATATCGGCGATCGCTCATCGGTGAGGTCTCCTGAGTCGCTGCCACTGCCCTTCTGCTCCGACTGCGGTATGTCGACGCAATCTGGATCGTTGATCAGCCAGATCCAATGGCTGATATGATTTCGGACCCTCAAGCCTACAATTTGAGATTTTTCATGAATTTTAGAGTATTTGTGCCTCCCGATAGTGTATTTCCGCTCCTCCAAGGGCTTTCCTCTTGCAACTTCTTCAACCAGTAGGAAGATTTTAGCCAAAATTCGGAGAATTGTACATCAGAAATGGTTCGCTTGGCATGAACTTAGGTGTGTTTGCAGCCTTTGAGAGTGCTTGAATCCATTTTCTTATCCTTTTACAATAACAGAGCTAACACTGGCTCCTTCTGGGGATGAGATCCTCCCTGTGAAGTCTCAAGAACCTGCAGATCAATGTCTTTCCCACAACAAATCAAATTAGCAAAAATTCCTAGTGCTCCATTGGGCATGGAGTCTACTATAGCTACACTAACAACCAATAAAAGAAAAATATTTATAGCTTTAAGGCCAGAGACCTCAAATGACATAGTTTTTCAAAAACCGCCCATTAACTGGGCCATCAAAAACTGTCTCCCCTTCCATACGTTTTAGTATGAAGGTGTTGTTCCCTTGAATCTGTGAAATAATGAACGGGCCTGTCCAGAGAGCATCGAATTTCCCATGATTGCCTTTCTTTTCTTTAAAAGCATCCCATTTCATGACCAAATCCCCAACCCCGAAATTGTTTCTTTTTTCCTTCATGTCAAAGGCTTCCTTGACCTTTTGCTGATGTGTTGTAGCTTTTTCAACCAGCTGTTCTCGATCTGATACAATTTTGTTAAATCAGTGATTCTATTTGCCATATCACACTCTTCATTCTGCACTGTTTGAAGCAACTTTGCCACTGGGAGTGTAAGTTGAATTGGAAAAATGGCATCAGTACCATATACCAGCTTGAAGGGAGAGCAGCCTGTAGATCTCTTGATAGTCACTCTGTCTGCCCAAAGTGCATACTTCAGCTTGGCATCCCAATTCTTTTTATTATTCTCTAACAGCTTCTTAATTATCCTAATCAGACTTTTATTAGAGGATTCTGCTAAACCATTCCCTTGGGGGTAATAGGATGTGGAATGAACAATTTTAATGCCCATCAAATCACACATTTCCACCAATTCTTTTGCCCTGAATGCTGCTGCGTTATCTGTTATTATCTTATGCGGGCAACCAAATCTGCTGAAAATATTTTCTGATAAGAATTTCATGACCACATTATGATCAACCTTCCTTGTTGGGATTGCTTCAATCCATTTTGTAAAATAATCAGTGGCCACTATTATCCACCTGTGCTAGCCACTGGAATGTGGGTTGATTTCACCAATAAAATCCAAGCCCCACTGCTGAAAAGGTCCTTTTGCAATTATTGGCTGTAGGGGTAGGGATTTCAACTGCTTCTTACCTTCAAATCTCTGGCACCTGTCACAATATTTAACAAAAGCAAAAGCATCAGAAAATAAAGAGGGCCAATAGTATCCGGCTCTGAGAATATTTTGGGCCGTAGTTCTCCAATAATGGTGTCCTCCACACATGCTGTCATGGAACTGCTACATAACTACTATTGACTGTTCTTTGTCCAGACATCTTAAAAGCACTCCAGATGGATCCCTCCAATAAAGCAAACCATCATTGATGCAATATTTTGTTGCCTTGAGTTTTAAAGTTCTTGCTTGACTTTGAGAAAAATCTGAAGGGACTTCAAGCCTTAAGAGAAAATTGATTATTGCAGCATACCAGCTACATGAAGCTAGGTTCTTGGGCACTGACTGCTCTCTCTTCGTTTCGGCTGTTTCATGCTCTTCTATTTGACCATTCTCTGCTACATTGAACAAGAAATCAATGTCCAAATACCCGCAATTTTCCTCAGTCAACAATTTAGCAAGCCCTTGACCCCTCACCAGTTTGGTGGGCTTCAGCTCTATGTTGAATTCTATCATTTTTTCAACCCATTTCGCTCTTTTTCCATCAACATCAGGCTACGTTAATACATCCTTTATTGCAGTAGAAGGCACATATGCAACTATTTTGGAATGCAAGATGTATACTCGGAAAGCTTTCAAAGATTTGACAAGAGCATAAGCCTGCTTTTCAATAATATCGTACCTTAACTCAGCATCCCTTAAGTTCTTGCTGAAAAAGGCCACTGGATGCTGTCATGCGGAAAGAGTTATGTTTGCGGACAAACCTAACCTCCCTAGGAGTCTAAGACTCTCTAGTGACAAACAAACCAAACAAGA
>APFE031312898.1:8968-25026 GCA_000404065.3 Pinus taeda | reverse complement strand
TTGTGGAGGATTTTATCATGGATAGTCAATGAAACATAGAAAGATGGAGAACTATTATCAGCAGGTTCAATCATGGGATTAAGCATAATAGCAGGCTTATCATCTTGCAAGTTGACAGAGTCCATGGAGGTTTGTTTAGACTGGAGATCAAGGGCCTCAAGGATGGGTTTTCTGAACAATTCACTCTTGACCAACTCAGCCAGAGGCACAGCAACCTTCAATTTTTGAACTTCTGATTCAAAACTGAAAGAAGAGAAAGGCTTATCAGTAGTTTTTACCTCTTGGACTGGAACTTTGAGGGTGACTGGATTAGCTGCTGATCTTCTTTGCCTGGTATGCTGTGGAGCTACTTGGGCAGCAACTTCTTGTGCAATTGTTTCTTTGGCATTATTTGCATTGGATCTTAGATTATATTTGCGCTGATGTTCACCTGATTGCAGCACAGCATCAGTGTCCCATCCTTGCTTGTTTTGCTCTTGCTGCAATGACTCTTCATATTCGGCCAATGTTAAAAATACAGCGCTACCTTTATCTTCCATGCAGTGAATTTCATCTTCCTCTTCTTCAAATTGTTCCCCCTCCATTACTACATTTTGAAAAGGAGCTTTAACCTTATGATCTTCTTTGGCTTGCTCACCTCTTTGCATGATTTGTAGCTGATCGTTTGCTTTTCTGAATGGGTTTGGACTTCTTGGAGAAAACGTGTTTTGCTGCCTTGTTTTGCCTGAAGCCTGCTCTAATTTTAGCCTTGAAACTTCAACAGCCAATGACTCTATCATCTTAGTCATTTTGTCTAACTTAGGCTCTGAAGTCGGAGCCTGAGAAGAAGAAACCTCCCCTCTCGGCTTTCTCCTATCAATTTGACTTTTCAACTTTTCTACTGCCATAATATTTGATTCCACCTCGAGGGTTGCTTCTTGCATATCATTCAAAGTAGGGCATCTTCTTTCTCTCAACAGTAAGCAGAAATCAGGGTCAAAAGCATTAGCATATGTAAGTTTGGTAGTGGTGGGGGTAGGCTTTACCTCAGCTGGTATTTTACTATACATCTTATTAAATCTTTTATTGAAATCAGACAAAGATTCACCCTTTTCTCTTTTCAAGTTTCCAAACTCAGTATGATAATATAATAGGTCCTTCTTATCTCCCCATTGCTTCAAAAATGCTTCATCTAATGCTTCAATATCTGTTATAGATCTCTGGGGTAATTCTCTAAACCACTTCCTAGCCTCTCCATCAAGGTTCTGGACAAAAACTCTCATCCATATGTCATTCTCACTGATATCTAAATTGTCAGCATAACTATAAAAAGCTTCAAGATGTTCTTCCGCTGTCACTCCCTCTGTTCCAGTAAATTTGGGCATATATTTTTGATATTCTCCTGTAGGCATGGCATTTAAAGGTACAGCCAAGACCAACGGTCCATATCTAGCAGCCACGATCCTTTCAATCCTGGTAGGTGCTTGCTGTCCAGCCATATTTGAAATATGTTGAAGAATACTAACAGATAGAGCAGCAGGAGATAATGTAATGGATGGGAAGGATATTGGGATGTTTTGGACAGTATGGGAAACTCTCTTTGGACTGAGATTCAAAGGAGAACTGACTACAAAAGAGGCTGAACTAATCTCTAAAAGAATTTCTTTGCTAACAGTTGTGGGCTCTACAACTTCAACCTGTGATTCTTCAGCTATAAACTCATCTTTCAGAGATAAATCATAGTTTTTAGGCTTACCTGATCCTGATGCCCCTTTCTTTGATGATTTCTTCGATTTAACAACTTTTTCAGGGTCAAGCAATGGTTCAGCTGGAAACTTCTGCGGATTTCTTCTAGTATGCCTCACAAACTGAGCCAGAACTTCAGTGTGGAGTCACCAAAGGATGGTCTTCCACCTATGGAGTCGCTAGACAGATGATTACAACCAAATTCTGTGTTCAAACCTTGTCTGTCATCAAAGCTTGAAACGATGTCATTCTCCCAGGGAAGCTTGAGCTTCGATTCTCCTCTCCCCGGCAACGGCGTCAATTAATGTTATCACCCCAAGAAACTCACCTAGGTTGTATATCAGTGATGCTCAGGAACATTAAAAATTTAACAATTTTATCGGATGAAATGATGGATAAATGGAGGATGTGCAGCACCTTTAAGCCAGATAACCACTTCTACTATGATTGACCCCAGACATGGGTGAACACCCCCAGACTACAAGGCTTTTAACCACCAATTACTCACAGCTTAAGGTAAAGGTGATAATGAAGAAAACTAATCACCCCAGCGGATGCACAGGACCCTGTGATGGCCGGCGACAACCAGTAAAAGGTTTGTAAATCTGGATTCTAATACATAGACAGGATGACAGCTCTCTATGCATTACAACAACAGAAACCTACATACGTATTCAGTTATACATGCTAAATTCTAACACATAGGTGGGATGACAGCCCCTCTAATGCTAACATTTACAGCAAATGAATGAATGCAAAACAGGCACAACCTAGAACAAAAAGAAGAAATGGAAAGTCAGCAATTGACAGCAAAAGAAGCTTGTATCAATTGGAAATGAAGACCAGACGCTACAGGTTACAAAGTAGTTACAGTCTCCAGAAGTTAGAAGGCTACAGTAAGCTCTCATTCATCAAACACTCATCACCTCATTACATCTGAGTTCTGAGTATATATAGTGTTACAATACAAAATATCTTTGTTAAACAATGCGTGGAGGAGCCCATAAATGGCTAACAACCATATTTACATTTGGAATGGCCCTCTGATACAAATTTGACTGTGCTTTGAATAGATTTGTCCCTCTCTGATGCTCTGCGGTCCTTTTTGGGTAGGTGGAAAGAAATATGGGTGAAGCCCATAGCCATTGAAGGCTTTGACTGGATCTACGGTGTCCTAATTCCTCCTCGGCCATACTGCAGATTAACTGCAGTCGCTGAACATTTAAATGGCTCCATCATGACTGATAAATGTTGATCTGTTTGGGGCACGTCTTCTTTTGCCTGGCCATACTGCGAATTGAATGCAGCTGCCTGCTGCACTGTACCACTCCATGCTTGCTTTGACCAGCTCCGCGCCACTGAGAAATCCTGCCTGCTTTGCCACATTTTAAACATTAACAGTCATTGCATGCATCACTCCTCTATCAGGTCGCCTTTCGGGTCGAAATCGCACATGATAGCCGGCCAATCCTCTGTTTGAAAATACATTGAAAAATGCTGCAAAACACTGGAAATTTGCCTTTGGCGAACTTGAAAACATATATATTTTGCTTCCCGAACCCCCTCAGGTCCAGGCTTCATCGCTATCGGCACCCCCCAAAGCTTCCTTTATATTTCCTCATATTTCGTTATATAACGAAAATGTGCCCAAAATCATTAAAAAGGCCTTAGCGCGGATTTGAAATTTTATGAAGAATCACTCATAATGATATCGGGTCCAACCCATCGGGTCGCATACATGCCTTGTATAAAAGCTCCGCCCCTTTTAAAAGCACCGATAGCGATATCACCGCGGACCCAAAAATTTATGAGAAATATTTTATAGCGCCATCGGATTTGGCTTATCGCATCGCAAACATAACCATGCAAAAGGCCCTGCCCCCTTTGTAAGCGCCAATGCGATATGCCGACGTGATATCGGCGATGTGATGTCGGTGATCGCATATCGCCAAATATAAAGGCCCAAACCTCTTTTGTAAGTCCTCCATTGCGACCCGCCGATGCGATATCTGCGATCGCTCATCGGTGAGGTCTCCTGAGTCGCTGCCACTGCCCTCCTGCTCCGACTGCGGTATGCCGACGTAATCTGGATCATTGATCGGCCAGATTCAATGGCTGATATGATTTCGGACCCTCAAGCCTGTGATTTGAGATTTTTCATGAATTTTAGAGTATTTGTGCCTCCGGATAGTGTATTTCTGCTCCTCCAAGGGCTTTCCTCTTGCAACTTCTTCAACCGGTAGGAAGATTTTAGCCAAAATTTGGAGAATTGTACATCAGAAATGGTTCGCTTGGCATGAACTTAGGTGTGTTTGCAGCCTTTGAGAGTGCTTGAATCCATTTTCTTATCCTTTTACAATAACAGAGCTAACAGGAGGCGCCGAGTCGAGGAGGAAGGTGAGTGAGCAGCCCGCGGGATCGCAATTCCTCAATTCGAATTGGAACCGGCAATAACTCTCTGTGGTTGCCATTCCAGCTCGTCCCCAATCTGTCAGGGGATGTCAGGATTTCCAGCTGCGATCAGATTTTTTGTCGAGGAATGTCAGGATTGCCAGGGGAGGGTGGCAGAGAAGGAGGGTGGCAGAGCTAGGGGAGGGTGGCGAAGGGCGGAGAGATGGCCGGCGGCTGGAGCCAGATGATTTTCCTGGCGGTGATAGAAAACGGGCCATTCCTCCACCTAGGTAGACTACTCCTCGTTTCAAAGCCTGCGCACACATCAAGGCCCGATATCCCGGGTCCAGCAGCAGAACCTTGGTAGCAATCGAGTTGGAAACCTAGGGTGGAGAAACCATGAATGAATCCAGCGACAGAACCTCGGTAGCAGTCGACAGTCCATCTGGAGACCTCCTTGAAGGAACTTAATTTGAGTCGTAAAGGCTACTCTCACAATTCTATAGTGAGGTCTTTTGTTTTATTTAAAAAAAATGTCAGGGTCCTGGTTTGAATAACCAGATCTGTTCTTAATCCATCTCAAATCGTAGTAATAAACTGAGCTTTTGTCGGGAAACAAACAAAAATAAACTTGTGTCGAGAAATAAAGCATATTTTTAATTGTAAATCGAGTGTTTCTTCATACTTTAGAACTCTAAAGATATGTGATGAGATCAGTGAATGAAAAGTTTTCTTCCTTTTGTTCGTGCGAGCAGATCTTGCACCGGAATCACAAACCTATGTCTGGAGTGACCGATTGACTAAAGCTGCTCTAATGCGATAATATTTTTTTATCAGAACTTAATATAAAGTTTTTTATATTTTTAAATGAAAAATTTTTAGTTTTTTTATGTTGTTTATTATCTTGTTATATGATGATGGTGGTGGTTAACAATTGGTTTATGGGACTTATAATTTTCTTAGTCTTTAATTGTCTGGCTTCTCTTCTTTCTTGGCGAGATTGGTGTTGTAGGTTTCTTTTCTTGTCTTTCTTGGCGAGATTATTGGTGCTTTAGCTTTCTTTTTTTGCTCTACGGTCTTCCAACTTCCTTTATCTTGCATCTCCTTCACCTCTTGTAGTTCTTGGAACATTGGTGTCTTAGCTTCACGATCTGTTGTGTTCGTCCTTTGGAAGATTGTCGAAAAGAAGTTTGGTCTCGGAAATCTGATTTGCTATTAAATGAAGATTTATTTTGTACTGTATTCGATTCCTCATAACTATTGATGCGTGAGAGGTTGTCCAATTCACTTTTTTATTTTTTTGCTGTTAGGCCGAGCTGTCCCTATTTATCTTGAGAATTGTTCAGATCACCCAATTTCTTGAAATATGGCTTTCTAAATTTACAAGTTAGTCACCTAAAATGTATATCATTCTATTCAAATGCTTTTTAAATTTAAAGGCTGGTAATCTAAAATATATTTGTCATTCTAGTCAAACCCTGTAACGGATGTCAAAGAAACTCCTATCTATTTCTCCTAAATATAAAAAAAGCAAATTCTTCGTTCCATTTGATTTTCAAGATTCAAATGGTATTTTGTATCATAATTATTAAAAAAAAAAAAAAAATTACATACGTGTAAACTTGTAACCATTTATTTTTGAGCTCCAATATATTAGTCAACTTTACACTTAGTAGGTTCTTGACGGCATGATTAATATATCCCTATATGTTTGTGTATGATAATTATTCTACCAAACTGTTAGCACGGGATGGGTTCATCTTACTATCAACCTAAAATATCCAGAAAAAGATGTTGTAAGTACACTTCGAAAATTCTTCGTTGTGCTGTATGCGGAATTTTAACATATAAAAAAAAATACTTGAGTATAAACTAATTCAAAGTTATTTTTAGATTTTTTTGTTCTTCCTTCATAGTATGGATATATTTGTACAAGCTAACTAATTTAAAAATTGTTTGTCAGTGTATGAAATTTATTGATTTTCCATAACTATTGATTCCATGAGAAATCCGTATAGCGTATAGCTTGAAGTTAGATATAAACAAAGATGAATACGTAGTTGTATGTGGATATATGACTAGGCTATTTAAATCTTTTTTATTTAAACAAAGATGAATAAGTAGTTGTATGTGGATATATGACTATGCTATCTAAATTTTTTTATTTAGTCAATTTTTTTATTTTTTTTTTACTTTCTAATTCATACATAAAACTCAATGTAGATATATATGAGTAGGCTAACTAAATCTTGTTTATTAAGCCCATCTTTTCTTATCCTTTACTTTTTTTTCCTTTCTGCTTTTTAAATCACACAGAACTCAATCGAACTAAAAAAACAAAAACTACACCGATATCTACCTTCAACCTTCAAAAAAATATTAATTGTAGCCCAAATTCAATAATTATAATGAACAATTTGTTCGAGAGTAATTTTTGCAACCGAAAGATCAGAAGAGAGTTACGGCTCTATCTTAAGGAAATATAAAGCAATTTATCCTGGAGCAAATTGAATTTTACCTCTGAAAGATTAGAAAGGATTTACTGCTAACTTTAAAGAAATATTAATTGTCATATAAATTACATCTCTAATAAGGTATACCATTTCATTTATAATTATGAATAAGATTCAATGGATAGAAAAAATTATCCTACAATTACGCAAATTTTTTTCACATTAAATAATTTAATAAAAATTATAAGAAATTTATTTAAAATGGACTTGTAATTCTTGATTCCCGTGGTTGAAACGATCACTCCACATTTTCCAACTACATAAAATGAATTTGTGTGGCATCCAAATTTCCAAGCAAGTTAGTTTCTTTTCTGGATTTATTTGGAATTTGTACTTAGCAATTTTTTTCCCATTTTTTTGAATAAAGTCTTTTCTCCGAGACATTAAAAGCCTTCTGCATTTATTTATAGGTTTTTTGCATTTATTTATAGGCCCCTCTCTAGTCAATACATAGCCAATCCACTTAGCAACATTATTCCATTTTTCCTTAATAAAGTCTTCTTTACGAGGCATTGAAAGCCTTTTGCATTTATTTATAGCCTCTTGCTTTGCCAAATACATAGCTAATTTCCCAAAATATCATGCTTAATAAAGGAAAACTTCACCATAAAACTTAACATAAAACTTCACCGTAGTACCTCTCAATAGAGAATTTCATTTTTATTATATTATTATTCAAATAATTATATTATTTTAATAATAAATAATTACAAATAGATTTTATATAAAAAAAATTAATTTACATTGACAAAGTCATATGATAGCCTTTTGAATTTATTTATAGGCCTTTGCTTTGTCAAATACATAGCTAATCTCCCAAAATATCATGTGTAATAAAGGAAAACTTTGCCATAAAACTTCACCATAGTACTTTTCAATAGAGAATTACATTTTTATTATATTATTATTCAAATAATTATATTATTTTAATAATAAATAATTACATATATAATTTTAATAATAAAAAATAATTTACATTAACAAAGTATATGATAACTTTTTGCATTTATTAATAGGCCCTTTTTTGTCAAATAGATATAGCTAATCTCCCCAAAATATTAATGCTTAATAAAAGAAAAATCCACCATAAAAACTTCCAATAAAATTTTCACCTATAGTACGTCTCAATAGAGAATTAACATGTTTATTATATTATTAATTCAAATAAATTATATCATTTTAATAATAAATAATTACAAATAAATTTTAATAAAAAAAATTAATTGTACATTGACCAAAGTATATGAAATTTATGAGGCTTTTAAATAAATTAATAAAACTCTTATTATCTTTAAATAATTATATTAAAAAAAATATTATTTTTAATATATTTTATTAAATTTTATAAATAAAAATAAATTTGGAAAAAATAAATTAATATTAATGATCTCATATAAATTTGTTAATTAAAAAATTATGCTTATGATTTCATATATATTGGGTGAGAAGGTTTTATCTTCTAATATTACTTAATATTATGATCATTTCAATATCTAATATGAAAATGATTTAATTTGGTCTTTCATAATCTATCCAATATTTCCTATTGAAATTTGAAAGAGCATCTTTGAAGATTAAGAAAAGGCTATAGAATTTCAATTTGGCATATGTAAGTGGTTTCTCTTTAACTTCTAGCTTTGAATGACAATTTGTTTACTAATTTCTATCTTCAATGATTTTTTTATATGTCATGATTTTTCTCAAATTTATGTCTTATGACGTTTCCTTTGCAACATCTTGTGCAATTGCTAATTTGTTAGACAATTTATTTAATTAAATTTCACTCAAATAAAATTCAATCTAATTAAATAGATGTCCAAACTTTATGCAATATATGTGGAATTATTAGTCGTCTTGGGTAGCTCAATTGATGATCCCCATGAAAATGAAATGTCTTGTACCAAGAGATTCATGTTCAGACTAGAGAGGCATAGTAGAAGATAAAATCACAACACAAATAAGTGGAGAACAGAAATCACACATTTCTATTACACAACAGACCTTGGCCTTGGCTTGGATTCTTAAGGCTCATGAAAATACAAATTTATAGATGAGCACAGAGCTGATAAGAATTAGCTACATGTGAAATTCATGTGTTGTAGGTTCGGCTGCAAACGGCGTCAGGCGTGGACAGCAATAACTTTCCGCGTCGGTGGTGGTCGGCGTCAAATGGTGTTATCAGCAGTATGTGTCAACGTCTTCATTGTGGCTTCACATTTAACATTCTCCCACTTGAAGCCAAATGAAGAATCATGAATCAAGTCACACCGAGTCCTACCAAACCTCTACATAACTCATGTTTGTTTCTTGCTAGAATCTTAGTCAGCATTTCAACAGGGTTCCTATTTGTATGGATCTATTCCAAGGATAAATGTCCTTTCTCCAACACATGCTAGATCCAATGATACCTTAAGTCAATGTGCTTTGTTTTTTAGTGAAATTTTGGGTTTTTCGCCAAGTTAATCACACTCTGACTATCACAATATAGTACATACTTGTTCTGCTTTATTCCTATCTCTCCTAAGAATATTTTCATCCACAACATCTCTTTATAAACCTCTATTGCAGCTATGTACTCTTCCTCTGTTATAGAGAGATCTATTGTTATTTGTAGCCTTAACACCCAAGATATTATTGCACCTGCAAATGTGTACAAACAACCTGTAGTGGACTTTCTGGTGTCCATATCTCAAGCAATATTTGCATTTGTAAATCCTTCAAGTGTAATCTCATTATGACCAAAACATAAACAATAATTACTAGTACCCTTGAGATACCTCAAAATCCATTTTACTGCTTGCCAATGTTGTTTGCCTGGATTGGCAAGGAACCTTCTCACTACTCCCACTAAATATGTAATGTCTGATCATGTGCATACCATGGTATACATTAATATGCCAACTGTTGAAGCATAAGGAATCATGCTCATCTCTTCCTTCTCCTTGTCATCACTAGGACATAATTCAGTATTTAGGTTAAAGTCGACTGCAAGGGGCGTACCAACTAGCTTGGCACTGTTCTTATTAAACTTGTCAAGCACCTTCTTGATATATTTTTCTTTTGAAAACCACGACCTTTTACTTTTCTTGTCCCATATGATCCTCATGCCCAATATCTGTTGTGCTAGACCCAAATTCTTCATTGCAAATTTGTTGCCCAAATCCTTCTTCAATCTATTGATCATATTCTTATCATGCCCAATAATATACATGTCATCTACATATATCAATAATATTATATGCTTTCCTTGATCATACCTCTTGATATAAACACAATGGTCAGCTTCCAACCTGTGAAAACCATGTTCCAACATGAATGAATCAAATTTTTTATACCATTGTTAAGCTGGATCTTTCAACCCATAGAGACTCTTCTTCAACCTACAAACTAGGGATTCTTTTCCTTTTTCTATGAAGCCTTTTGGCTACTCCATATAAACTTATTCCTCCAATTCACCATGAAGGAAAACAATTTTTGCATCTAATTGTTCACATTTTAAGTCTAAATTAGCAACAAGACCAAGAATGACTCTGATGGATGACATTTTGACAATAGGTAAAATTTTAGTGAAGTTAGTACCTTCCTTTTGGGAAAATCCTTTCACCACCAGCTCTGATTTATACCTCTCCTTCTTTTCATCACCTTCATGCTTAATCATGTAAACCCATTTGTTTTGTAGAGCCTTGCTACCTTTTAGGAGATTCACCAACTCCCAAGTTCTATTTTCCAGCAAAGAGTTCATTTCCTCCTCCATCGCTTTCTTCCATTCTTTATTGTGCTCAACTTTACAAGCCTCTTGAAAACAATTAGGTTTGCCTTCATTAGACAATAAAATATAGTTTGAAGGAGGATACCTTTATGAAGGCTTATGAGGCTTAGAAGATCTGAGAACCAACTGTGGTGGTTCATTATCAGGTTGAATCTCCTATAAAGGTTCCTGCAAGATTCCCTCTTATTGATATTCATCACTTTCCAATTGTTGTCCTTCCTGCTCTTGAATTTGTTGTCCATTTTCTTGCATTGGTGGGATGTCTTCCTCTTACTCTTCAAACATGTCAATAACTTTCTTGAACTCTAGGTCACCTACAATTCTCTTAAACATTTTTGACTCATTAAATATAACATCCCTGCTTCTAATAATTTTATGTTTAACTGGATCCCGTAGATGATAAACAAATTCTTCATCCACATATCCCAAAAAAATGCATTTCATAGATTTATCAGCTAGCTTAGTTCTATTTTCTTTGGGAATATGTACAAATTCTTTACATCCAAAGATTTTCAAATGAGAATAATTCAACTTCTTGCCAGTCCAAAATTCTTTAGGGATGTTGTCATCCAAGGCTATACTTGGAGATTGATTTATAATATAACAAGTTGTCCTTACAACTTCTGCCAAAAAATGCTTCTCCAAACCAGTATTGGAAAACATACTTCTCACCTTTTCCATAATGTTTTGGTTCATCCTTTCTGCAACACCATTCTGTTGAGGAGTACTCGACATAGTCTTCTCATGCTTTATGCCAAACCTATGACAATATTCCTTTAATCCATTTGAGCAATGTTCTCCACCATTATCTGTTCTCAAGCACTTGAACAATTTGTTAGTCTATCTTTCAACAACGACATGGAATTTTTGAAATACTCTAAACACTTCACTTTTATTTTTCATAGGGTAGGCCCAAACCTTCCTGGATGCATCATCTATAGATCTTACAAAATATGATGGTCCTCCTAATGACTTGATGTTAACAGGCCCAAACACATCTGAGTGTATCAATTCTAATAAAAAAAAAATTCTATCATGGTCACCTCTAAGGAATGAAACACTTCTTTGTCTACCATATATGCAATGCTCACAAAGAATAAGATTACAAGATTTCAAACCTGACAGTAAATTTTTACCAACGAGGATTTTAAACCCTTATCACTCATGTGACCCAAGTGCTTATGCCATAGATTTGCTAAATTTTGTTCTTTTGTGACAATAGCCGAATCTGATTTTCCGATCAGTGCCTTCAATGTGTATAACGTTCTTATCTTGTGTCCTTTGGCCATGATCAATTCTCCTTTGCTAATTTTCCAGGCTCCTTTTCCAAAGCTTGTGGAATATCCTTCATCATCCAACCATCCCATAGAGATCAAACTCATGCGCATTTCTGGTACATGCCTGACCTGTTTCAACAATATATATTTTCCATCCTTCATCTTAATCTAGACATCTCCCACTCCAATAATACTACAAAAATGATTATTCCACAATTGCACTCTACCATAATCACCAATATTATATGCATTAAAACTATCTTTGCATGGGTTCATATGGTTAGATGCCCCAAAGTCAAGGATCCAATCAAATCTACTGTTATATGTATATAAACATGCATCTTCTACTAAAACAATAAACAACACATCACCATCTATGACTATACCAATAGTCTCATCTTCATTTGTGTTGGATGGCTTGTGATTTTATTGGTCGGTCTTTGATCCTTTTGTCCTTTCTTCCAGACTCAACATTCTTTCTTCATGTGCCCAAGTTTTCCACAATGAAAGCAGATGATCTTTCCCCTCCTTGATTTTGACCGGCTTCTCGATCTTGATCATCCTTGTCGACCTCGATCAATTCTCCTACCACGATCAACGAGAGCTAGAGCTTCTCTACGTTGGTTTTATGTAATTAACATGCATCACAGATCCTTAGCCATTAAATTGTTGTTGAGATCATCAAACTTCAGGGTCCCTCCACGTGTTGTAGTACTCATAGCTACAATTAAATTTTCCCAGTAGTCTGGCATAAAAAACATTAACAAAATAGCTTTAATTTCGTCATCTAGAATGATTTTAACAAAGGCAAACTTACTAGTAATAATATTGAATTCATTCAAGTGCTCAACAACTGAAGCACCCTCCTTCATCTTGAGTTTGTAAATATTCTTCATCAAGAACACTTTGTTTGAAGCCGTGTTCTTCTTATATAAATCATGGAGCTTCTTCCATAATCTTTTTGTCGTCTTTTCTCTAGACACATTAAAATACACATTCTTTGCTAGATATTGGCGGATTGTTGTAATCGTCTTTCTATCTATATTATTCAACTCTTCATCTATCATCGATGAGGGTTTATTTGTTACATCCTCAATCGACAGAAAGTTTATTTTTTACACCCTCAATCGACAAATACTGGTCTTTTAAAACCAGTATATCCTCCATTTGTGATTTTCCATAGGGTAAAATTAACCCCGCTCAACTGACCCATGTCTCCATTCTCAATCAAATTCACACCCACAAAGACAAAAGTCCACTTACAAAATAAATCTTATTACACCTTTTTAAAATAAATTGCCAAAAATAACAACCTCCTTTAAAATTTTCCTAAAAACAAAAGAAACGTTTCCTTTTAAAGTGTCAAACTTTACAAATTAATCATAATTACAAAACACATATAATTATATATATGTTTCATAATTATAAAACATATAAAGAAACACATATAATTATATATGTTTCACCTTTAAATAAAATGTATCCACTTCTTTATTAAAAGTGTAAAGAGAACCTATGACCAATAATTATATATATGTTTCATAATTATAAAACATATAAAGAAACACATATAATTATATATGTTTCACATTTTAATAAAATGTATCCACTTCCTTATTAAAAGTGTAAAGAGAATCTATGGCCAACGAGAGGAGTCCAACCATACCATTCCTCTTGGTAATTGATTGACCATACCACCTGTGATCGACATTACCGCTCCTTTTGAAGATTTTTGTTGTTTTCCATCCAGCGTTCTTGAAGGTAGCGGATACAGTCTGAAACACGTAACAGTGAATTGGTTACACTCGTACCATTACAAGCTCGCCTACAGCACCATGCTGCAGTGAATTAGTTAGGCTTATACCATTCTGAGCTAGCCTATAGCACTAGATCTGTGGGTTAATTTTCTTTACAAAGGGATTGACTCTCTATTTTATAATAGGCCTTATACGCCCTCTCTTTCAGAATCGAAAAGAATTAAACCGCTCAGCATATGCTCCCCATAAAATGGCTTCCAGCAGCTGCAAACAATGCCGAGCAATCTGATCGAGCTACAAATAGGGTTCGCTGAAAGATGGTGCTATGAAAGCCAAGGAAGATAAAGGAAGCGCATGCCCTGCTGCTCTGATACCAATGGTTGAGATTAAAGGAGGACAACGGAAGATAAAATCATCACAGACAACCGAACAAAGATAAAACAAATAAGTGGAGAACAGAAATCACACGTTTCTATTACACAACAGGTCTTGGTTTTGGCTTGGATTCTAAGGGTCAAGAAGGATTCTAAGGCTCTAAGAAAATACAAATATGAGAACAGAGCTGATAAAAATTCATGTGTGGTAGGTGCTACCAACGGCGTCGTCATGGACGAGGATAACT
Organism: Pinus taeda; assembly: GCA_000404065.3. NCBI lineage: Eukaryota > Viridiplantae > Streptophyta > Pinopsida > Pinales > Pinaceae > Pinus > Pinus taeda. The sequence continues at coordinate 10,972 of APFE031312898.1, read as the reverse complement.
TTCGGCATGGGCGATGGCCGGTGCAAGGTGGTGTTGTCAGCAGTTGGCGCCGAAGTCTTCATTGTGGCTTCACGTTTAACAATTCCATATTCAAATCCTCCAAAATTACATGTGCCCATTCTATGAAAATTATGTTATTCACCTAAAATATCTACCCTTATCAATTAAAAAAACCCAGTTATCAATTTCCTTAATCAAAATATATATATATATAGATTATATATATAAATATATAAAATTTAAGACTCTAGAAAACACTATTTTTTTATTTTATATATATAATTTAAGACTCTAGAAAACACTTAGTTAACTTTCGCCAAACCCTGCCACCTTAAACAGCATGGCAGCTGGCCATGCAACTTGAACGAAAAGCGTCTCGACTCCCTACGGTTATCTCATGTATCTGAAATGTATACACAATCACCTGTCCCCTGTCACGTTCACTTCAATTTCGTATATACGGGAGCCTTCAGCAATCCCATCCAATCCAAACTGATTGTAAGAATTGTCAAGTAGGACTTTAATAATTGAAAGTGATTTCCAAAACATTTTCCACGTTCGAGACGGTGGCATTTTAAGATTGATCTGTATTAATCGACAACAAACATTTCACAGGTAGCAGAGTACCTTCAATGTATGAATTATTATTATTATAAAATAACTAGCCAACGTTAGAAGCGAGAAGGGAATGTGGAAGTGAAAAAGATGATACGTTGTTTTGCATATTAGAATAGTTTCATGGATAACATGATTAAATATTAATGGAATATTAATAATTACTTTGTATGCAACGGAAGAAAGTAATTGATGTGTTTATATACATAAAATTATATTTTTAAATAGATGTAGACTGTATTTATATTAGTTAAATAATTGTAGAAATTATAGTTATTTATCCATAATGATATATTTTTTATTATTAATTTTAAAAAAATTTGAAAATTTAACTAAATTATAATTTTATTTTACATTATTTATGGTTAATTAATAATATATATATATATATATAATATATATATATATATATATATATATATATATATATATATATATATATTTTAAATATATTAATGTAAAAGAACATGTAACCAAGTTCTTAAGCATGGAGATTCATCCCTACTTACCATAGAGATTTTCAATTTGTAAATAGGCTTTGTTACAATATCATGGTTTATTAATGCGACATGCCAAAAAATCGGTAACTCATTTCATATGACACTTGTTCATATAACATTTTTTTAATTAATTATTTAATTAAAAGTGTAACAACTTTTGAGACAAATCACAACTTTGATCTATGACTACTACTATAAATATTCTAGAATATTTTGTGGAAGTTAAATCACTACCATTCATCTAATAACTATTAATAGTTAAATTAAAACTATGGAAACCCTATTCCAAAATACACATACCTATCATCTCATAATAAAACAAAAATTATTTTGTTGAGTGAAGAGGGATTTGAAAAAAAAATGATTTGGAGAAAAAAACATCAAAAGAAATGTAGATATCACTAAAAAAAGTAATGAATTGAAAGGTTTGATTTTATAAACGAATTATGTCAATAGTTTACTAATAACTAGATATCCATTGTTTTTAGTATATTAGATTCAAATTATCTTTATAACAAATCATTGTATATGATGAATTTTATATTTTAATGCATTTGATAAAATCTATGGTTTCCTACATGACTATCATTGAGGGAAACCAAACTAAACACCAAACATTAAATCTAAATATAGAAATCATTCACAAGTCCCTCTACTCAAGTACATGAATAGAATGAGAATTGGACTTCAAGTTCTCATGAGATCACAAAAACATATCATGAACATAACATTAGGCATAGTTACTGTTGTCACAAAATCACACACTAAGGGCTGCAACCTAGTGAAATCTTATGCAACTGTTTCAGACCAGACTTTAGACCAAAGATTAGCCTCCTTGATCAGAGAGGGCTCTCTCACAAACTTCTGATAAGAATTAATCACAATAACA
>APFE031312894.1:0-16105 GCA_000404065.3 Pinus taeda | reverse complement strand
TATGGTGTCATCTTGGTGGCGGCATGATAGTTAGTATTATACCACCATTCAGCTAGAGGTAACCACTATACCTATTGATGTTGCTTTTCTGAAGTGAAGCACCTGAGATAGGTCTCCAAACATTTATTGACTGCTTCAGTTTGACCATCAGTTTGGGGATGTTAGGAAGTAATTAGTTGGAGTTGGGTGCCTTGTAGCTTGAAAAGTTATTGCCAAAAGTTACTAGTGAAGATCAAGTCATGATCAGACACAATGGAAGTGGGCGTGCCATGTAGTTTGAAGCGCTGGTCCATGAAAGATTGAGCCACCAAAGTGGGGGTAAATTTGTGTAGGGATACTCCCGGCATAAACCATCCTTAGCCAAAACCGATCCCAGGGTAACCACTCACACATACCCACAATATGCATTTATCAATGTAATGCATCCCCAACTGTCTCAGGATATTTAACTCAACAAAGGAGTTAAAGGTTCAGACCATAAATGGTCAAGTAGCCCTCTTATAAGTTTCTTTGAATTGGAACTTCAATCACCACGCTTTCTTCCTTTATCAGGACTCAAAACACCCTTTTAACATTCATCATCCCTTTTCATGAATACTCCCTTTTAACATATTTCATCGGGTCTTAAACCCTTCAGAACCTTTCTTCCACGCATATATATATGTGCTTCCCCTTATAACATGGGATCACATACACACACACACACACACACACACACACACATGTATATATATATAAAGCACATAAACCACTATCGGTGCTATTTTCCTCTTAATTCCAATTACAAAGGAAAAGCCTGCACTTCTTACCTTTTCATGCCTACCGTACAGCTTTGGCAGAGTTTTCGAGGCTATACCTCATCGTAGTCGGCCTTCACATGTTCAACATGGTTATACATATATATGCTATCACCCCTCCTCCGACTCCGATATGACTATCAGATCGACTAAACATGCTTTCGTGTTAAAAAGGGCCGCGCCATATAACTATCGAAATACTAAACATATGGAAATACAAAGGAAATCTGCTCCTTACAAATTTCAAATATTATAAATTACCATTCATATCCTCATCGGGTCTGCCTCCTCTATGTTGCCTTTGCGCTCTCTGATAGCCGACCTTCCAACCACCAATATGAATCCAATGTCGATCACTGATATCACTATTGGTGATATCGCAACTTCACTAAACTGCCGACCCTCGGCACCTCTGATCGCCAATATGCGATTTAATCATGACCATTGACCTAGCCATGATCCAATGGTCCATGATTTATCACTCTCACTCTTTGCAAAATTCCAAGGTTTATCCCAATAACTTTAAAGGGTCTTCCACTGCTGCGATTTGATGTCAGCCATTGATCTAAATAATCCAACCGCTGTTGAGCATCACTTGATCTTCTCCGCAACTCCTTTTACTTAGGAATTTTACACTGTTTCTTCAATTTCTCGGTGATTTTCTTCTTTAAAGGTTTCGGTCTTCACTGCTTCTACTATGCTACTCTGATGTTCCAATTGGATTCAATGATCCCTTTGATTCTCCTGAATCATTCTCCTTTCTCTACATTCCATTTGGGTTCTATTCTACCCAATTCACTTCGTTGTTCTACTCAAACAGTCCTCCATGTCACCTTTGTGTGTTCTGCAGAACTCTGCCTGCACACTTCATGTAACAGAACCTACGAGTTCATAAAACAATACTTAAAAAACACAATTCACATTCCTTTGGGACATTCAGAAATAAATCTACATATGTATTAATGTAAAACACAGATTTCATTGAGACTCCTTGGTCTTTCTCACAACACATCCACATGCTTGATTTCTACTATTCTTGGCCTCCTACCCTACCCATAGGCTTACATACATATATATATGGAAACATTGGATCGGATTGTTGAAGGTCCAATCAATCCTCTAACAAAAACCTAAAGCTCTACATGCACCCATACATGGCAGAATAGCCTCCTTGAGACTTTATTTCTTCTTTTCTCTATTTTAAAACAGAAAAGTCTCCTTATCAGCTCAATGGTCCATATCTATTCTAATTGATTCCTAAAAACTCTCTCTTGCTCCTAGAGAGTTAGATTTGAATTCTACCACTCATGTTCTCATTTTTTTTGAGATCATTTACATATTATCCCATTATCTAATAAAATCACACTCAAAACCCTAAATATTAAATTGACTTGAGACTTAGGAACTATTTTCCCTAAAATGCATGACCCCTTATGTCTATTATTTACAATGATTTTCCTTGGGCTGAATGCTTTTGCGTCAGAATCCCAAAGTAGAATATATTCTTGATCTTATGATCATGTGTCTTCTGGTCTTGGTCTTCCTGGATCCCATACTTTGTTCTGTAACTGTCCAGATGCTTTATTCTTTTGTTGTTGCTACACTTCTGCTGTCTTTTGCTCCATTTTCTTGTTCCTGTCAACCAGGTTCAATTTCTAATTGATCTTGCTTGCTGTTATTACCATTTTCTTCCATTTGAATTGCTTCATCATCTACTGCCATATTTCTTCGATTTCTATGTCCAACATATCTTTGAACTGGTCCATTTTCTGTTTTGTATTTCTGTCTCTTTCTCTTTATTTCAGGTTATTGTTGCTATCTTCTATGCTGAATTTTTATTTGCTTGCTCCAACTTTTGGTTTGATTGCTCTTGCTTCAACACTTGTTGTGACTCCTATGCTATCTTCTCTTTTACTTGCTTCATTATTTGGTTTACTTGCTTTACTGACTGCCTCCCTATCATCCTTACCCTCTTTTATGATTAAATCATGACTGTTTAACATTCTTTCCAGCAATTTAACATTTTTTTTCCATGGATTGAATTCTTCCATGAAGTATTCTTCTTTCATCTTTACTTGGTTGCTCACCCATGCCAAATCTCCTCCAGCAATTGCAACAAAACCTGCATTCACAAAACACTTATAAAAAATAAAAACATGAGGCCTTGGTGCTTCTTCTTTCTTTGCCAACATTTTAGTTTGTTGCTCTATTTCCTCTTCCTCTGTCATCATATCAGTATGTTGATTCGAATTCTCAGCAAAATTCATGAGACTGTCCATTAGTCTCTTTTCCACACCATTTGTTCTAATGATGCCTTCTTTCTCTTGTCCATTGTAGTGAACTCCTCCTTCTGTAGTGTCAATCTGCTGAATTTCCACATCTATCTTATTTTTTATGATTTTCATTTCTGACAATGTTTTTGTCTTTCTTTTTCAACAATCTCTCTTGAACGTCTATTATTTGTTTTTCCAACTCCCTTCTCTAAAAATCTATTTCTCTATATAATTCAATAACTTCAATTGGAGTAGAACTTGGAAATTTTACACAATTCTCTACACCTTCCTTTGTTATGGATAGATCATCAAATGTCATTTCTCCTTTTTCTAAGTCTTTCCCATAGACTTCTTCTTCCTTAACATCTTTCAGTAGATGTTCTTCTTCTTCACTCACTGTCTGAACAACTCCCATGGCTATTTCAACCGTGTCTATCATCATAATGGATTGATGATCCTTTACTATGTTTTTAGTTAACATAATCTCTTCCTCAAGTTTGCCTTTAGTCCCTTGCTATTTATCTCCTCTGAAGATATCTTTAGATGGCTTCTTTTCTCCTACAATATCTACCATCATACACAAATTATTAGTTTTAAAAATATAAGGCCGTATGGTCTCACTTGGCTTTTCAGCCATCATATCTCCTTGATGTTCTAAATCATTCATATGATTCAGAAATTCTTTGATGGTCTCTTCTTCAATCTCCTCAATCCCTTCACTTAGTTTCTTGACATCTTCCACCAGCTGTATATGAGATCTATTTACCTCATCTTCTTCCAGAACAGAATTTTGATTCTGCTGGTATTTTTCCTTCTTCATGACAATATCAGCCAATTGTCCTTCACCTGCAAACATACAAAAATTGTCAGATTTAAAATCATTAGACCCCTTGGCCCCACTTGAAGTTTCAGTCTTCAAGTCTTCATCTTCACTTTCTCCCATAAATTCTCCTTGTTCTAGTTCACAAATGGATTCTTCCATTTCTAACTCAACTTCCTTGAGTTTTCCCTTTAACCACTTCACTTCCTTTTATTGTAGCCTTCTCTGCATCTCATGCCATTCTACTGGTTTCTTAGTCAATACCCAACCTAGTCTCTGGCTTTCCTCAAGCATTCTCCTTAATGCATTGAGTTGTTACTTTAATTCAGCAACCTCTTTGTCAATTTCTTCTTGACTCATTTTCTTGCCATTTTCTTTGGCATCCTCTTTCTTATATCTTCTACGTGCCTTCTCTCTGAACCTCTGCTATGACTATTAGTAGTCATCTTCTTTTCTTCCATCTTCATGAGCTCCTTTGCAACAACCTCTGCAACAGCTAGTACTCTAACAAAATATCCTTTGTGCCTTGGCAGTCTGTTGCAGGAGCATTGGGTACCCTTAGTCAAAGGGAGGAATCCAAAGCGAAAAAGGATAAAGACGTGGACCAGGGGACCAAAACAAGGAAAAATATGTTTTAAAACAGATTTAAAGATGGGAAAAAGATGGATAAAAGTCTCAAGGAGACTTACTAATGTAATCTGCCATGTCTATATGCATGCATTCAAGTATGAGAGATTTGGGGCTTTTGTTAGAGGATATGATCGGATCCTTTCCATGATCTGATATAATAATCCAACAATGTTCTCTTATATAAAATGAACCTGCGCGTTCAAGAAGAGGGAAGAGAGACAAAGTGATATACTTGCAATGTAGTCGAGAGAGACTCTTTTCTAAGGCTGAAATGCCTTAGTAGTAATCATGTTTTATTAATATAACCGATAGGTATTGTGTGGATCTCTCTATGTTTGCGTGTTATGTTTCTTTCGATTCTGATATATATATATGTGTGTATGTGAGTGTGTGTGTGTGTGAGTGTGTGCCATGGGTTAAAATCCCAAAATTGAATGCATGTTGATCGATCATTAGGCGTGATGGCGATCTAGAGATATTTAAGAAATTTATGCATGCTTGATGGAATGTGGCAGAACTGAGTTTAACGTATAAATTCCCCAAATAGGCAATCGAGACTAAGTTAAGGAGGAAACAAGCAAGAATATCCAGGGCCATTGGATCTTAAAGATCAACGGTCTAGATCCTTCATCTCATTGGTGAATTTTTATGAGTGATATCGATATGTGATTGATTCGCAACCATCAGATCGAAAGGAGATTAACAGTCATGATTGGATCGTTAAATCGTATGGGAGGAGTAAGGTTGGCATAGAATGAGCAACTGTGATATCACCGATGAGTGATGGCCCGATCAATGATTGGGTATTGGTCAATCAGGGAAGGGAAGGGTCGGTGACCAGAGACCTGTGCGATCGCTATCGGAGATCGGCGATTGGAGTGGCGCTGTGTAATAGTGCTTAAGGTGGCGGGCTCAGCGATATATGGATTCAGTTCTATAAGATCTGAAGTCCGGCTATGTATGTTGGAGCGGGATTTCCTTTGTTCCCATGTGATATGCAACAAAACTATATAATAAGGGTATAGATGTACCAGAAGGTTTAGGGTGTGGTTGGATTGAATATTAAAGAATCACTTCACCTCGATAGTAAAGGTTACCCAAGCGGTTAAGGGTAACAAAAGCACATGAAAAACATATTAATGATTATGAAAAAGAGAATGTATGTTATGGGTATCCAATAAGTAAACATGAAAATCAAGATACATTGTACAAAACTCTTGAAAAATATTGAAAATGTTAGTATTTTTGTTGCAAATTTCCCTATAAAATGCTAATTACAAATATATATATATATTAATGTTAATATAAGATGCATTACATGTGTTATCAGAGTTATAGGTTTGACATTGAGTCCTATGGGCCAAACTACAGCTAAAAATTTAACGAAGTTAGTATTTGTGTTATACATAACTAAGAAGAAAAGAACATAGAAATGGAAGAAGCAATGAGGCAACTACAACACACTTGTAAATAATATTTTACACTTGTAAAATATTATTGCAGATGTTTGATATAATATTTGGGGCAAATTCTTTGGAGTTCCCCTGCCCCTTTATAGTTGTTTTATGTATGATATCACATTGTTGTTATGTATATGTTATGGTTATCCCATATTGAATTTAATGTAATTATGTTGCATATATAATTGGAGAAACCTATAATAAAATTGAAGTGTTAGTAGTAAGTGTAGGTTGGGTTGAATAACTGAGAAAGGTGAAAACTCATTGGTGCTGCACATCACTCACAAGTGGACTGAAAGTTGCCACAACATGGGGCCATGATAGTTGGTATCAAACCTTGTTTCAAAGGAAGTGGGTGACATAGAGTTGAGTAGTTGGTCGTAGTGTGACATAGTTTGGCAGGGACGAGGCAACGAAGTGAGGGTCAGGTTGAAAATTAGATAGTTTATATTCATGACACAGTCTTAAACTAAATTGACGGTGAACGCTAGTGACGAACCAAAGGTAATATGTGAATCCATCATGAACATCAAGGGAGTTTTCATGAACAAAATGTTGGATCAAATTCATGTATTGAACATGAAAATGGATGCACTTGAGGTAGAGAATATCGAACTTAGGGAGAATTTTAGTGAGTAGGGATAAAGTTATGCATACCTCAAGATGTGATATGAGTATCTTGAATGGATATATGTTCATAACGTGAATGAAGTCAAAGAAATTGAAGTTGCAAAGGCACAAGCCATGGATGAGATTGCAAACTTATAGAAGAGTCTTTATGAATCTCTCAATGAGATTACAATTTTGAAAAAGGCACTAGGGAAAGGTTCAATTGGCAAAGCTTCCCACATCAAGATTAAGGAACCAGATTCATATGATGGAATGAGAAGTGTGAAATCACTTGGAAAATTTCTATGGGATATGGAACAATACCTTGAATAGTTTGACCTTACATCGAAAGAGGCCAAGCTGTAGGTTGCTACAAAATTCCTTACGAAGGATGCTAAGATGTGGTGGAGGTGAAGAGTGGATCAGATTTCCCATGGTGATGCTAAGGACATCTTGACTTGTGAAGAAATGAAGGAAGCATTGTTGTCTCATTTTCAGCCCACAAGATGAGAGATGGGACGCATGAGCGCAGGTTAATTACATCAAGAAAACCTGATCTGAAAATGGAATGCACTTGTTTAAGCGTGCAAGGTATCCATTTTCCATCATTTCAAATGTGAGTTATACACTCCAAGTGACTTCTAAAAAGGTGAAAACTTATTATTTCTTATACAGAGATAGACTGTAGGGGCATTCACTAGACATGTCACCTCTAAAGAGAGGATGAGTTCTAGAGGCTACCTGGCCCTCTACAGGCTCTGCCTAAAGAAATAACAAAGTAAACACTTAGAAGTCTTTGACATACACATACTTGAAGTTTGATGTCTTGCAGAATAAGACAAATAACTTTCTGCAATTGAATAGGTGATTATGTGTGTATGAAAGTTATGTATATTTGTTGTTTAACACTTTATATTAGTTTTGTTTAGCATATCATCTTCAACAAATAAAGACATCAAAATGATAAAGCAGTTCACCCCTTCTGGGCTACATCTGTTGGACCAAGCCTCTCCAACTAGGCTTGTTCTCTTGTATTAAAAATGCTACAAAGGCTAATACAATAATATGGGTGTCTCAAAAGACATATTTGACTGTAAATACAGAATTAGAAGATAGAAATTAGCTAAACTTGCTCTTTCCCAAGCACTAAATAGTGAAATTGTACCTTATGCAGTACTTTCCCCAATTGGCCCTGGTGGCCCTTCAAACTTGCATGGAGAATTTCGAGTTGAAGATGACCTCAATTGGTTCTAAAACCTCTGCCATTAGACTCAGAAGGTCGAAAATAGCAGACATAGGCTTTTGAATCACCAAAAATAGATGAACATAGTCCCCAAACAACTCAAGCACTGAAATGGCCCTAGTGGGCCTGAAAGCTTCCATGAAGCTAAACAGTGAGAAGAATGCCTCGACAGGAAAAATGAGCTGTAGAAATGGATTTAGAATGCTGAAAAACTTCAAGAATGACCTTTTTTCCACATTCAATGGCTGCACAATTCCCAATGTAGCTCCCAAATTGATTTGGCCCTAGTGGCTCTTGGAACTTCCACGAAGCTAAAACACTTGCAAACGACCTCAGATGGTTGTGAAACCTGTGCCAATGGCTTCCAAAGGTCGAAGAGACCCAAAAAAAAAAAATCGTCCAAAACAGACTTTCCTAGCCAAAGTTATGGCCATTTACTCCCAACTGACAGTTGCCCTTGGAAAACTCAAGTTAACTTTAGTTGGAGCCAGTTAGGCCTGCCAAATATGGCGGTATGCCCAAATTTGGAAGTCCACCAAACTTTCCGCCAACTGGACTGTCAGTTAACGGCCAATAAATTCTGCATGTGATCGCAAAAATCGGGCTGGTGGTTTGCATTGGATTCCGTGCCGGCGGTTAAGGGTTTAGGCCCACAGTTTTGGGTGACGGTCACGTGTATGGGGGGTTGGCCATTAGGGGTTGGCTCCCTTGGGGCCCCGTCCAAAGCAATTTTAAACTTCATAAAGTGTTTGTCCCACAATATAAACAAGTTCCGCTTGCGTGGTGCAATGGTAAGGCGCTGCGTTTGTATATGGTAGGTCGCGGGTTCGATTCACAACCTAACCAAAATTTTAAACATATGCCCAAATATTGATGTCACCCTGGGCCATGTGGCAGCCTCTGGGCTTGCCACATGGCAACCTGTGACTAGCTGCCCAAAAAGGAATATTCTGTAGAATATATATTTTTTTTTTGAAAAAAATTCCAAAATTAAGAGTCATTGGATGATTTTGTTTTTGGCATAACTTTCTCATACGGTGACCGTTTTTCGAACTGTTTGCGGCGTCAAAATCAGGAGGACGAGCTATATTTGGTTGTTTAGGTTTGAACCAGTTTTGAGAAATTTCATTTTTGACCATTTTACGACACTTGGTCTTGAGCTCTTGATCACACCTCCCAAATGAGAAGGCTTTTGGTCCCCAAAAGCTTACTGAATCTCTGAACTGAACTGTACAACACTTGAGGAATAGAAATATTCTCTTCCGTTCAGCCAAAAGAGCATACTGATTCCAAAATGTCCTGCCTTGCCAACTCTTGTCATGGCAACGTTTCGCTGCATAAGCCAAGTACTCGTTGAATCCTGACCAAGTTCTTTTGCCAGAAAAATCTAAAATTGCAGGAACCAGCAATGAAACTTGTTGATATATGAGCTGAAATATTCCTCTGAACATGTGGGCTTGCCAACTGTCATGAGGCCCATCCATGACACCTCCGCTCCAGAAGAATAGTTGCCTCCCAAATGAGAAGGCTTTTACAAAGATGAAACACTTCATCATTTCTCCTCTTTACAATCTTGGAGATCAAATTAACTTTTTCCAAGTCAATATTACATTACATGCATGGTTAAAAACAAATTAATCAACCCTTCAAGTTAATCACAAATAATGTTTAAAATACAAGGAAATCATCATGATCCCTATGCTCATGCATATCATTCTCATGCATGCAGTTTATCTTTCAACTTTCTCTTAAGTACAATCAAAAGTACAATATCCTCGATCACATGTACATGTACTTTCAAAGCTGAAATGAATATAACTTTCACTGCGATAGAGTGAGTCTCATACTCAGCTTTTCCATCCTGCAACTTGCATTCCCTTAACAGAGAAATGCTTTCAATCAAAAGACATGCAACTTTAATTGGATAAGGATTCTAACCATTTCTTACCAATCCATTTCAAAGGCACTTCCCTTAACTACACATCGATATCAACATGTGTATCATCGTGACACATATCAATGATGGAAAATTCCTTCCCATTCTTGCCATACTCTTTCTCCCATTTCTTCAACTTTCGTGGAAGCATTGTTGGATTTAGAGTCCAACACCTTTCAGCAGTATGTCCTTGCTTATGGCAGTAGGTGCAACACATGTGCATCCTCTTGACAGCATGATTTGCCTTGTCCAATGGAACTTTGGCTTCTTGCTTCCTTTCCTTCAAAATTTTCCTGTATGTGGCCATTCTCTTCCAACATCTAGAAACATTATGGTTATCCAAACCACAAAAGGAACATGCAATTATTTTCCCATATTTATGTGGAAATTTACCATGCTTTACATGATCAAAGGAAATACGATTGAAATCAGATTTATACCTTTCTCTTTCACCTTTATTTCCTTCATGAGGAGGTTAATCAAATGAATAAGAAGCTCCTTTTGGAACACCATCAATCCCTTCAATGGTTTTAGAGCTTTCACAATTCTCTTGTTCAAGAGCACGCTTATGCACACCTTCTTCTTGCAAGGTATGTTTCAAACTATTGCATTCCCCAAGAATACAATCTTTACAAACTTGAGGTAGGGAACTTGAAATGAAACTCCTTCCAGGAACTGTTTCAATTTCCTTCATGGCTGCTTTGGAACTTTCTCCATAAGATTATTCATAACCAAGACCCAAATTCTTAGGCCTTACGTCAACCATTATTGGCTCAACTATACCCTGTGCATGTTTGCGCAATCTTTTTCCTTCATATCCCATTTTGGACATCAACTTGGCCCTATGCCTCTGGTATATTTCTCAAAAGAACCAACACACTTTTCAATTGAGGAAATTGAAGACAAGTTTGAATGATTTACCTCATCCTCATGCATTTTCTTGGACAAAGCTTCTTGAGCTTGAAGGAGTTGTTTCTCCATGTAATGCAGTCTTTGGAGAATTATTTCCTTCTCATCCTTCATAGCCAACAATTGTGCATGAAGCTTAACACTTTCTCTTTGATCCTCAATGAGAATCTGCACCATGTCCTTCACCTTAATGAACTCATTCTTCATGTCATCATTGAAGAATTTTGTGAAGGAGGAAACTTCACTTGTGGAAGAAGTTGACATTATGTAAATGGTCAATTAAACAAAAGAAAATTCCAAATAAGAGTTCTCAAATATTTCAACCAAATGACAAGCTTTAACCAAATGTCAAACAAAAAACCCCTTCTTAGTCGAGCAACCATTTGCAACAAATAAAATAGTCAATCTCTTACACTGCTTTAACATCATTTGCACAAACAAATGCTCAACCCAAGCTCTAATACCATCTGATCTGAAAATGGAATGTACTTGTTTAAGGGTGCAAGATATCCATTTTCCATAATTTCAAATGTGAGTTATACACTCCAAGTGACTTCTAAAAAGGTGAAAACTTCTTATTTCTTATACAGAGATAGACTGTAGGGGCATTCACCGGACTTGTCACCTCTAAAGAGAGGATGAGTTCTAGAGGCTACCTGACCCTCTATAGGCTCTTCCTAAAGAAATAACAAGGTAAACACTTAGAAGTCTTTGACATATACATACTTGAAGTTTGATGTCTTACAGAATAAGACAAATAAATTTCTCCAGCTGAATAGGTGATTATGTGTGTATGCAAGTTATATATATTTGTTGTTTAACACTTTATATCAGTTTTGTTTAGCATATCATCTTCAACAAATAAAGACATCAAAATGATAAAGCAGTTCACCCCTTCTGGGCTACATCTGCTGGACCAAGCCTCTCCAACTAGACTTGTCCTCTTGTATTAAAAATGCTACAAAGGCTAATACAAGAATATGGGTGTCTCAAAAGACATATCTGACTATCAATATAGAATCAGAAGATAGGAATTAGCTAAACATGCTCTTTCCCAAACACTAAACAGTGAAATTGTACCTTATGCAGTACATTCCCCAATTAGCCCTAGTGGCCCTTTAAACTTGCATGGAGAATTTCGAGGTGAAGATGACCTCAATTGGTTCTGAAACCTCTGCCATTAGACTCAGAAGGTCGAAAATAGCAGACATAGGCTGTTGAATCACCAAAAATGGATGAACATAGCCCCCAAACAACTCAAGCATTGAAATGGCCCTACTGGCCATGAAATCTTCCCTGAAGCTAAACAGTGATTAGAATGTGTCAATAGGAAAAATGAGTTGTAGAAATGGATTCAGAATGCTGAAAACCTTCAAGAATGACCTTCGTTCCACATTCAATGGCTGCACAATTCCCAATGCAGCTCCCAAACTGATTTGGCCCTCGTGGCTCCTGGAACTTCCACGAAGCTAAAACACCTGCAAACAACTTCAGTTGGATGTGAAACCTATGCCAATGGCTTCAGAAGGTCGAAGAGACACAAACAAACAAAAAATTCATCCAAAACGGACTTTCCTAGCCAAAATTATGGCCATTTACTTCGAACTGCCAGTTGCCTTGAAAAACTCCAGTTAACTTTAGTTGGAGCCAGTTAGGCCCGCCAAATATGGTGGTCCGCCAAACTTTCCGCCAACTAGACTGTCAGCTAACGGCCAGTAAATTCCGCATGTGACCGTAAAAATTGGGCTGGTGGTTTGCATTGGATTTCCTCCCGACGGTTAAGGGTTTAGGCCCACATTTTTAGGTGACGGTCACGTGTATGGGGGGCTGGCCATTAGGGGTTGTCCCCCTTGGGGCCCCGCCCAAAGAAATTTTAAACTTCATAAAGTGTTTGTCCCACACTCTAAACAAGTTCCGCTTGTGTGGTGCAATGGTAAGGTGCTGCGTTTGTATATGGTAGGTCGCGGGTTCGATTCACAACCTAAACAAATTTTTAAACATATGCCCAAATGTTGATGTCAACCTGGGCCATGTGGCAGCCTCTGGGCTTGTCACGTGGAAACCTGTGATTGGCTACCCAAAAAAGAATATTCCTTGGAATATTTTGTAGAATATATATATATATCTTGAAAAAAATTCAAAGATTAAGAGTCATTGGGCAATTTTGTTTTTGGTGTAACTTTCTCATACGACGACCATTTTTCGAACCGTTTATGGTGCCGAAATTAGGAGGACAAGCTCTATCTATTCATTCAGGTTTGAACTAGTTCTGAGCACTTTCATTTTTGACCATTTTACGACACTTGGTCCTGAGCTCCTGATCAAAACCAAAAGTATACAAGCTTATCAACAAGAATTTGCGAGTGTGATCTTGGAGTTAAATGACATGGCAAAGAAAGACAAGGTTTCAAACTTCATTTTTAGATTGAAACCTTAGGTATGCAGTGAGGTGAAGCGACAAAAGATAAAAAACTTGCGCGGGAATTATCTACGGTTGATAGATTGGTAAACCATTACAACAAAAGGACCAAGGAAAAGAAGAAGATGCCTAATAAACTAAAGGAGAGATATCAAAGGATGATGAGGCGAGAATAGGTGTTAAATCAAAGGCAAAGAATCCTTTTAATTATTGGTCGTTCGAAGGTGACCATACAATGAAGAATTGTCCTTGAATATCGAAAGTCGTAGCTATTACATAGATAGATGGAAAGAGGAAGGAACCAATGGTTGGATGATGCAAATTTTGGGTGCTGAAACGGTAATGAAGGATATACAAAAGTGTGATTCTGAGAGAAACAAATTGGAGTATGTTGAGATAAAGGTTGGGCAAGGCACATTACTTACCGTGGTGGAAAATAGTGCAACTCATAACTTCAAGAGAGAGGAAGCAACAAGAAAAGTTGGATTGAAGTTCATTCCAACTCGATCTTGTCTCAAGGTAGTGAAATATCCACCAACCCAAGTGATTGGAGTGGCAGAGCCCATGGAGGTGAAGATTGGTGAATAGTTAGGCAAATTTGACTTCACAATCGTGCAGATATATGATTATGAAGTAGTTTTGGGGATAGAATTCATGAAGCAGTTTGAAGCAATGATCATTCCACATTTGAGGAAGATCTATATTTACAATGGAAGGGATGACATACCATTGAGTATCGTCGTCATGAAATCGATGAACAATGAGTGTAATATAACAATGAAAGGTTTAGAAGAAGTTAAACAGAACACATAATTCTATGAGAGGCTGAGCCGAACGGAGGAAAAAATCATGGAGCAAGTAGAGGTCATAAGAGAATTGTTGGATAGCTATCTAAATTTGACAAGAAGGCTAGAGGAAATGGAAGAGTGCATGAATTCAAACCAACGAAAGGAGGATTAAGAGGCATACATGTAGAGATTAGAGGAGGAGAATGTTGGTACTAGGATCAAGATGTTGGAGAAAAATGAAGATGGGGATGGAAGGCCATCAACCTTACCAGACCCACCATCTTTTTGAACTTAGAAAGGAAGATGGGCTCATTTTCATCTTCTTAGGACAATGAGACCCCTTGAAGTGATGAGCATACCATGAGGCGAGACAGGAAGGAGGATCATATGAAAACATGATGTGATGACAATTGTGATGATGTTAGATTGATGCATTCTTGTGGAGCAGGTGATATGATCGGATTAACTACCCGACTAGTCACCATCATTAGGGGTACCAAAACAAGATGTTCTAAAGAATTTGCGACAATACATGGGCATGGAGCAGGTCATAGGAAGAGCTATCTCGTTACCAAAATGGAGATGATGTATTTGGATAAAGTGAGTTTGTGAGGATGGTGTTGTCAAGGGTGATAAAATTTTTAAAGTGGGGGAGGATGTTAGGACCCCAAGTTGGCAGTACAACCAATAGGCACACATGACCACCCACAAACATGGAGAGAGGTAAAAAAGTGAAGTAGAATTGAGTTGAGCAAAGAGCGCATGATGAGCGTGCCCGCACGAAGGCATGGAATCCACCTATGCAATAAGGCAACTTGGCGACATGGGCATTGGAAAGCAAGTTGGAAGGTATGTTCCTTGAGTGCACCGACATGGAGGTGGGGCACTTGACACAAAACCAAATGTCATAAGGATGAGAGCACCCGCACATAAGGAAAGCACACCAGGCAGAGCTTGGCCCTTCTCTCCATCATACACATTATAGTGCCCCGCAACATGAGGTGCCTGGGAAATGCCGAAATGACTAAGTGGAGACAAAGATGTGGGGCAACAACGTTGTGCGACACAAGCATGGAGCAGTGAAGGATTGGCATGCAGACCAAGCAAGCAATTTTAGGAAGTTAGCATGTTCGTCAAGGCAAAGGAAACACCCAAGCAAGAGGAAATTTTTCCCACAAGGGGCATCCACCTTCCAACCGGCAGGTTAGCCCAAGGGTGCGCTCCCTCGCGAAGGGGTGTCCACCTACCATACTATTGGTCGGCCAAGATGATTGGAAAACATGTGAAGTAGACCCAAGTTGGATGAGGGTTATTTACCACAAAGGAAGGAGTGTATAAGTAAGATGAAGGGTCATTTGAACAAGGAATTTGAACTAAGTAAGCAAGTTGACCAATATCGCAGAATGCACTTGGAAACCTATGATATCACAAAAACGAGGAATTCACACCAAGAGTATGAAAGAGACATAGAAAATGTGACAGACAAGTTGAGGCTCACCTAGTGAGATCGAAAAATAGTTAGAGTTAAGTCTTTTGGGTCTGGGCATAATTTTGAGGTTTCTAGTTGGTCACATTGTTTAGGCAGAAGTTGCACTATCTAGCAGGGGTAACGACAGGCTACATGACTTGGGAAATACCAAGTGGACTCTTCATTGGTGCAACGAGGTAACTACCACTCACTTGTAAATTGTACATCACACTTGTAAAATATTATTGCAGAATCTTGTATAATATTTGGGGTGAACTATTAGGAGTTTCCCCTCCTCCTTATAATTTTTTTGTGAACGATATCACATTGTTTTTCTGCATGCGTTATGGTTATTGTACATTGAATTTAATTGAAGCTAATGTAATTCCACTGCATATGTAATTGGAGGAAAACTTAAAAATAAAAACTAAGTGTTGGTAGTAGGTGTAGTCTAGGTGGAATAAACGCGAAAAGTGAAAACTCATCAGTGTCACACAACACTCACAAGTGGACTTAAAGTCACCACAACATGGGGTTGTGACACATCCGCTGCCACTATAACATCTAGGTGCAACTGCATAGCCTCAAGCATGACACATGAGTAAATTGAGGATTAAAACTATGACTCACATGGCGGCATGAATGCCTTAGTAGTGCATTCACTCGCGAATAGGTGACACACCTGAGGGTTACTTCTAATATTATGCTTAATTGGATATAGATTTTTAATATATATGTGTGTGTGTGTGTGTG
>APFE031312891.1:9167-47512 GCA_000404065.3 Pinus taeda | reverse complement strand
ATTTTCATTTAAAGTTTAAAGTATCTTATATTTTAATCCTCTTTGTATTTGAACCTATAACATTTTACCAAAGAAACACATACTCTTAAATGTTGTTTAAATATACTAAATTTCTCTATATTTATACTTTGTTAATATGAATTTGAGATTTATAATTTCTCTATTCCACATACAAAAAATATATATGTAAAATAAACAATTCAATAATATGAAATTTTTCCAAACTATAAATGCATATCATATACTTGCTATTCCTTCATATCAAGAGTGATATTCCTTCATATCAAGAGTGATGAGTGTTTACTTATTATTTCAAATTAAAAATGGTCGAAAATGTTTGCTCACGGGTCATTATTATAAACAGTAAATCATCAGAGAGAAAAAAATAAAAATATATATATATATATATATATATAACAATATTAACATTTCAAGCGATGAGAAAATTATCACATCAATTAATAAGCTTACTTTTCATTAAATTAAAATATTTCCATTTAAAGAATATATTATATTATTTATTTTTTAAATATTTATTTTCTAGGTTATTTATAAAAAGTTTCCCATTAATCAAATTCACTTTTAATTAGCATTATTTAAAAAAAATAGATTTAAATCTTTATATTAATAAAAACTTAATAACCTTATGTTTTACAATTATATCACATATTTAAATTACTAAGAAATAAGAAATAAATATGCATCACTGTAATATGATATTGAAAATAAAACACTACAATATGACATTGAAAATAAAATATAAATAAGTGGGATCATGCAACAAATCGATTAGAGAAATCTTTTTTTTACAAGAAAATAGTTCTTATTTTATTAAAAGCTAATGAATTAGCTTCATCGTGGAACTAAGAAAGGTACATGGGTTTTACATAGGTTGATTCTGAGTCGTGTATTCTTGGTGCTAGCATATTAATAAATATGTTAAGATTTACATTAAATTATATAATTTTAAAGATTTCCTTTAGGTGCTTAGGGGATTTTTAGGTAGAATGATATAAAATTTTTATTTGAAAAATTAAATGGGCTTAATTTTGATTTTTTAAAACCAATTTATGGCTAGATCATAACTTAACCAATTTTTTTATACCACACAAAATATCTAAATTTTTGGTCAAGTTCCTATCGAAATGCTTCGACCATTCTTAAGATAACTCCCACACAAAATTGCTTTAACTAATTATGATGAAGTCCCACCTTAAAGATAACTCCCACACAAAATTTCTTTAACTAATTATGATAAAGTCCCACCTTAAATCAAGCGAGGATTCTTAAGATAACTCCTACACAAAATTGCTTTAACTAACTATGATAAAGTCTCACCTTAAATCGTGTTCAACCTGAGACCTTATTGGGTATTTTTTTGTTTAGGAATGACCACCCCTGACATAAAGACTTCTTAATTACAGTGAACTTACATGGTCACTAGTTATTCTGGGACCGCACGAGTTGTGCAAAGACAAAAGTACTTCCGGAAATAGGAGAAAGAAAGAAAACAATCAATTATTTTAACATCCATGAGGTTAAAGATAGCCTATGGGATAAACCCGTCACTAAATATATTACCCCAAGAGCTAGTTGCCAAAATATATGCATAACCTTCTGTGTTGTCTTTAAAGGCCTCAAGGAACATCTATCAAACAACATTGGCACAATTGTGACACTGAGTAACATCTATCAAACAACATTGGCACAAGTGTAAGACGCTCGCAAGCCTAAATACATTTCCTCCCCTCCGTCCTCCACCCTTTAGATTGCTATCCTCCACCCTTTAGATTGCTATTTTTCTTTTGTTGCAACATTTTTACAATAACATCATAGACATATTCTATTCTTTTGGTATATCTTTGCACTTTTAAAAATAATTGCTAATTTATGCTATAATTTAGAATTGTGTAATTTTGTATAATGTGTAAAACAATCTACAACTATTATCATTTAAGTAAACCAGAAAACTACACTATCATTAAAGCCATATCTTTCGGAGATACTTTGAAAAAGAAAACCATCAATAAAAATCTGGAGATCACTAAAAGAAATCGAAATTTAAGTTGAATGCTTATGGGATTATTTAAAGATCGCTTTCAACAATGAGAAAAAAGGCAAAATATATATGGTAATTCAATGTCCATCATGACGTTCAGCGTTGTTCATATTTTACATCCTCCTTGTCTTTTGAAAGTAAAATTTATTTTTGAATTTTTCTATTTTATATATATATTTAAATGTTATAAAGGTGGTTAAAGGAATTTAGTTTAAATGGTATAGTTTGGTTTTTTAAAGATATGTTGGTTTTTTGGTATTTATTGAATATTCGTTTTATTTAGTGGAATAGTGGTTTTTGCAGCATTTATAAAATATTAGGTTTATTAGTAAATATATTGGTTTTATTAGCCAATTTAAATTTCGGTAACTTAAAAAAAAAAAAAATCTAATATCAAAAATATTAGTGAAAATAAATTCTACACAATCAAAAACCTTTAATGCATCCAAAATCTTAAAACTTAATAACTATAACCAAAATTACGCAAAATTTACATTATTTTTTATTTAAATTTATAAACTATCTCATTTCAATTTTTAATTTAAAATATACTCAATCAGTATAATAATTCTCGCAGGTCAAAAAATAATTAAAATAATTAATATAGTATCGTGGTTAATATTTACCATTACTCTGAAAATTAAAATTAAACTGTATCACTGTATTAAAATAATTTAAAATTAAAATTAAACTGATAGTCTTGAAAAGTCCGCAGCCGACGACCCTAACTAAAGCGTCCCACGTTACACGCACATGTAACCCACTCAAAGAAATCTTTAGCAAGTGGCCGACCAAGGCGGGGCCTGAAGTGCATTAAGTTGCAGTCCCACGTGATACGCACATGTAACCCACTCACTCAAAGAATTCTTTAGCAAGTGGCCGACCAAGGTGGGGCCGGAAGTGCATTGAGCTGCAGCACCACGTGACACGTACATGTAACCTACTCAGAATTCTTTAGCAAGTGGCTCACCAAGGTGGGGCCGGAAGTGCATTAAGTTGCAGGCCGCGTCCCGTAGCGCAATTCACTGGACCTTCATCGAAAATGATGAGCACCGACATTCCGACTTCGAGAGCAAGTTGTTTTTAGTATTATTTTTTGGAATTTTTTTTTAATAAGGCAAAAATTTATTGAAATTACAAACTGAGTAATTTTTGAAAAAAAATTAAATACTAAATCTATATACAATAAAAAAAAATCAATTTAAATATAACACATAAAAATTTCACTTCAAAAATTTCCATCATGCACCAAAAAAATTCAACTGCTAATCTGAGGAATGCGTTCCTATCTACAGAGACTGATCCTGCTTTCTTTCTACTAACTATCTCCTCCATCCGATCCATCGTTGCTGGCGGACTTTATAAGAGAGGCGAACAGTTTATAACATGGGATGTTAACATTTGTTGTATGAGCGAGAGATAAATTAATTGGTGACCATTTGTTGATCAGTGAGAAAGAGAACAGCATTTCACTTGTCAATCTGCCCCAGCGTTTTCCTTCATCTTTATCGTCACTCGTCAATCTGCCATCTTATTTCTCTGTGGATCACTGCACTGCATTCATAATAATGGCTCTCACAGTCGCTTCCGCCTCCACCTCCATCTGTAACATGATATTATCAATAATGGCTCTCAGAGTGGCTTTCGCCTTCACCTCCATCTTTAATATCATATTAATTCTGTGTATCGTTGCATCCATAATAATAATGGCTCTCACACTCGCTTCCGCGTCCACTTCCAGCTCTGCATCTGCCCCTAGTAATTACAGGTATGATGTTTTTTTAAATCATTACGGCGATGATGTTAAAAATAACTTCGCCAGCCATCTATACCAACGGCTTCGTTCCCACGGATTGCAAGTGTTTCTCGACCAGCCGGAAATGCAGCGCGGAGAAAAAATAGTGCCTCAAATAGAAGGAGCTATAGCAACCGCATCCGTGCAAGTCGCTATTTTCTCCCCTGGATACGCAGCGTCAAGATGGTGTCTTGACGAACTCGTCCTCATGTTGAGGTCCGAGGAGTCGGGTGCCGCCACCGTCATTCCAGTGTTTTTCAAAGTTAAACCTTCTGAATTACGATGGACAAATGCCGGAGCAGAGGGGTTGTATGCTGAAGCAATTGCTAATCATGAAAAGAAGAAAAGATACACTCCGGCAAGAATTGCGGTTTGGAGGGAAGTACTGGCAAAAGCTTCAAACATAAGCGGTTACGAGCTGGAGAGATGTAAAGGGTTGGTACTATTCTCTCATTCTCTGTATTAGCATAACTGTACTGATAAACAAAGCAAAGCTTCAAATACTAATGCAGTTCTTACTCTCTTGCCAATAACCAGTAACGAAGGCGAGCTCGTCGACCAGGTAGCGCAACAGGTGTTGAAAAAGGCTAGACTGGCACCATTGCATGTAGCAACACATCCAATTGGATTGGATGAAGAGCTACAAGACTTTGAAAGGACGGTGTTATCGGAGAAGCAGCAAAATAGAGGGCCGCCCATTATTTTGATTACGGGTTCTGGTGGGGTGGGGAAAACCACCCTGGTAAAAGAGTTTTTTAACAGAAACAGATCACATTACGAGCGGTGCTGTTTTTTGGCTGAGGTAAGGGACTCTGCAGTGAGAAACAATTTAACTTCCCTGCAAGGTCAACTGTGTAAGGACTTGAATGGAGTGACTTTGGAAATACGCAACATTCCTGAAGGTATAGGCAAGTTAGAGCAGTCTTGCTCCCGTTCTCAATCTCTCGTCATTTTAGATGACGTGGATAGTAATGACCAGTTGGATGCACTGTTATCACCCTTGAAGAACTCCCTTCCTTCTAGTAGTCTAATTTTAGTTACGTCTCGTGATAAGAGTGTTCTTAGTAAATATCCAGGTATAGAAGAGTCCTCCATTTACCCTATGACAGGCCTGGGTTATGACCATTCTCAACAGCTTTTTTGCTGGCATTCCTTTAACCGCCCTCATCCTGCTGAGCGTTACAAAGAATTAGTTGAAAAGTTTTTGGGTGTTTGCAACGGATTGCCATTATCTCTCAAAGTGATTGGGTCGCTACTTCGCTTTGAAAGGCCTGAGGTTTGGGAAGCCCAGCTGCGCAAACTAACCCAAGTGCTTCCCCTGGAAATAAAAAATACACTTATGATTAGCTATGACAGTCTTGATGACCAGGAAAAGGAAATATTCATAGATAGCGCCTGCTTTTTTATAGGAATAAAGGCAGAGACAGCCATAAGGGTATGGCTCGGATCTGACTGGGAAGGATCTTTGGGACTTCAGACTCTACAAAACAGATGTCTTGTGGAGGTAGACAGTGAAGGCTGTATAAAACTGCACGATCACCTGAGAGATTTGGGCAGAAATTTGGCGGACAAAGGGCCTCTAGAGCGTGGGTTTCGTATGTGGTGCGCGACAGACAACTGTTTCCGTAATGTGCGGCCCCAATCAACTGTAGGTGTTTCAATCTCTAGACATGATGTTCTGTTCTCAATTTTCTTTTTTGCTTTCAAGTTTTGTGTTCTCACATTGTTAGAGAATCGTGTGCATAGAAGTGTTCAAATTTACGCTTAGAGAATGGTGTCATTGGATACAAGTGTTGTTTCTAACTCACTTTGCTTTACCAATTTAGGTGCGAGGAATAAGCATTGTTCCACAATGGTTCGAATCGTCCCCAAGTCTTGGAGAGTTGAGCAATGACATCGATGTTGATGTGAACGGGTTGCAGCTGCTCAGAGCTCCGGTTGATTGTTTGGAAAGCTTATTCAATAGGATGAGGCAGCCAAAACTTGTATGGCTTCGCTGTGAGATATATCGACATAGCTCCCTACCTAGCTGGATTTTATCAAATAATTCAGAGTGCTCGCTACCCTCCTGGATCCCATTAAAGGATCTAAGAGTCTTAGAAGTGGTACACCGGCAAGCCTGGTCCCCGATACCGGTATTGGGAACTTTGTGGCCCGAAAATAAGGTACGTTTAGTTCTTTTTGGTGGTTTATTTCTGGGTTGTCTATTTTAATACAAGTCTAATATTTTAATAGAAGTGTAATATGCTGCAGCAAGTGTTTTATTTTAATTTTTATTTTGTTTAAATAAGTTAAAAACTTCCAAAGTTTTGTATGTAAATTTAATTTAAGATATTATAAATTTTTCTTTTTGTTTATTTTATTTTTATTTTGTTTAAATAAATTAAAAACTTCCAAAATCATTTTGATATAAAGTGTGTTACATGAAAATCATAAAAATCATTTGTATATAAAGGTGTGTTACATGAAAATCATAAATTTTAATTTAAGATATATTTTTTTTCCATTTAAAATATTATAATTTTTTTTTTATGCTTAAATTGTTATATATTAATTGTATAAAATATGTTACGAGACAATTATAAATTATAGTTTTGAAGTATCTATTATATCTATGTTATATAGTAATCATAAACTTCAATTTAAGATAGTCTTGGGATTTATAACTCTTATTATATCTATGCTAAAAGTGGAAACTTGTTCATTACCTTTGTATATATTATGAAAAGTTTAGGTTGAATAATGCTAGGTCTGAACTAGCTAAAATACTATAAGGGTGAAGCTTATTCATTAGCTTTGTATATATTATGAAAAGTTTAAGTTGAATAATTCCAAGTTTGAACTAGATAAAATACTATAAAGACAAAGTGAAGCTTATCCATTACCTTTGTATATATTATGAAAAGTTTAGGTTGAATAAGGCAATGTCTGAATTAGCTAAAATATAGAGCCCTATATAAATAACTTATTTTTGAGAATATCAAATCATTAATATACAAAATAATATATATCCACGCTAAATAATATGCTTATTTTAATCCAACTATAAACATATATTAATCCAACTATAAACATATATTACCCCATATTTATAATGTACATATTTTAATCTAACAATAAACATATATTACCCATATTTATAAGTCAAAAAATTAGAAATATTAATTGCCTCTCTTAAAAACATTGAATGAAAAAATACAATTGAAAGTTTATTCATTACTATTTATTTATAAGATAAAGGCTCGGACAGGAAAATATGACCAACGACTTATTCATTAAGATTTACAAGGTGTGGCATTATACATGGAAGTGATGTGGGTCACCATTAAATGACGTACTGTTGAATACATTCGGGAATATTGTATATTTTAAAAATATTTCGGGAATATTGTATATTTTAAAAATATATATAACATCGAGTAGAGATAATTCATTTAATCAATTAATTAACTTATTGTATTATATATATGTATTACAATTGAAATGCCACTGGTAGTTAAATTTTTATTTCTTTAAATGTTTTTTTTAATTTTGTTTTTTTATTACTTTTTTATTCTAGAAATGCATATCAAATTAGGCATTTCATTCTCATTGTTAATCTAAAAATTATACTATATATATATATATATATATATATATATATTATATATATATATATATATATTTCATTGCTATTGGGCAATTTAAAAATTAATATATATATATATATATATATTATTTCATTGCTATTGGGTAATTTAAAAATTAATATATATATATATATATATATATTATATTATATATATATATATATATATATATATATATATATATATATTTTTATTGCTATTGGGAAATTTAAATATATATATGTGTGTGTTAATTATTAAATATTTCAAAATTAAAGTCATACCGGATTTGACAAATTGATTGCAATATAATTTGTTTTGGGTAGCAGCATGTGAGGTTGATAGGCATCTATATGGTTTTTAGCTTAATAGTAGTAGGGTTTTGAGTTTTAATCGAATTCTTTCATTATTATGGATATTTAGATAGTAAAGTAATTATTATGTGGATGTTAAAGATATAATTGGATAATTATTTAATGTAATCAAGTAATATTCAGTGATAGATTGTTGGATAAAGGGTTAAAGAGTTTAGATTTATCTTAGTTGTAATTATATAGTAATTGAAGAGAGAGATTGATTGATTTTAATGACATCCATGAGTTTGAAAATCCCAAGGGACCAAGAGAATAACAACTCTAGCTCATCTTCATACTCTTTTCAATGTTGGATTTTCTATGATGGATTTTGACTAAAAGGTTAGCAATCTGGTTGATCTTATCCTCGTCAAATGGATGGTGTATGTTGTCTACTTTTAAATTGTTTTCATGCTAAATGCAGATATCCTTGTAGGTTTTACATTCCATCACAAAATGTCATTTTGTCTCCACCATACCATTATTGTAAAACATGCTAATTCTCTTTTCCCAAACTTCTTTGGGTATCATCCACCTACAAGCCTCACATCTCAAGTGATGTGATCCAACCTTAGCTTTGCAACTAACAACCTTGGATCTCCTTTAATAGATGCCCCTAAATATGCCTTCTTACCATGGTCACAAGTTGGGTTAAACTTTTTGATGTGATGTGCTTTTTTATTCTCATTGTGTTGGGTCCATATGGCAGCCCTATATTTTTAAAACACTAAATTTATCCATAAAAAGAAATAGGTTGTTTCACCTTGTTTGTTTGAAATTTTCTCTCTAAAAAGTCTAAGGGTGACACAATGATGAAAGGGAGAGCACCTAGGTCCAAAACCCACTTTCCCTTTTGGCCTTTTTCTCTCATTTTTTGCTCAGCTGTTGATTCTTTGCTCTATTATGCTCCCAAAAAGCTTGCCCTTAAGGGGGTTGACCATAATAGTGTAGTAGTTACCAGGGTTATTAATATCTCCATTCTTAAAGAGAAAAATGACCATATCGGTAGTCCATTGTCTCAGGAATCTGTTTTGGATAACCTCATTGAAAATTCCGTTTATGTGAGTGGCAAGAAGATGGACACCGCATTTTGGAAAGACAACTTGAAGCTTGTTTATGTCCTCCGCTTTGTTGCTTGCTAAATTCTTTATTCCTTGCTTGATATCATCCATTGTGAAGAGTTCCATTCATGTGTTCACTATGGGAGGACTCGGAGGAGTGTCGTTTCTCATGTACTTGCGCAAAGAAAAGGCTCACATACTCTAACCATTGAACATTTGTAATATTTAAGTATAGGGGGTTTATGCAGTGCATTATATTAGATATCATTTTTGGGATTCAACTGCGTTAAGTAAGTCATTCACGTATGACCATTTCCATGAGAGGTAGTCGTAAGTGACTAATTTCTCATGATTTGAATAGTTCACTTAGCACTCATTGCATCGGTTGAGACCATTTCCATGAGAGGTAGTCGTAAGTGACTAATTTCTCATGATTTGAATAGTTCACTTAGCACTCATTGCATCGGTTGATGCTCACAGGGGTGAAGAAGTAGGATTGAAACTGGTGAAAAATAAATCACATAGCGTCAATCATCACTTTTGGGGCTTGCACCCGGTAACTAGGACTTCCCGGGAGGTCACCCATCCCAGATCGCCTTTGGCTCAAGCGCGCTTAACTGTGGAGTTTTCCCCACAATCAAGCCCACTTTTGCTACCCCATTTGCAAAAACCTTAGCAAGTATTGTGCCTCATGAACCATTCAATTAGAGATCCCTTCACTCTTTTTGAATTTAAGTATAGGGGGTTTACGTAGTGCATTATATTAGATATCATTTTAGGGATTCAACTGCGTTAAGTAAGTCATTCACGTATGACCTTTTCCATGAGAGGTAGTCGTAAGTGACTAATTTCTCATGATTTGAATAGTTCACTTAGCACTCATTGCATCGGTTGATGCTCACAGGGATGCTTACTTAACGCAGTTGAATCCCAAAAATGATATCTAATTTGTAATATTATTTTTAGTTTGTTTATCCTTTGTTATAGTTCTCTCCAAAATCCTAGGGGTTATGTTTTCCAAGAGAGATTAACTCATTTCTTCTTGCACTTACATTTTTTTGGTTATACTAAGTTTTTGGTTTTTAGTTTTCTTTATTGAATGTTTTCTCTTTTAGCAATCCCTTGGCTTCCTTGCATTCTTGATCATACCATGGATTTGATGGAAATGTACTTGTAGTCCTCTTCCTGGTATGAGGCCTTTTGCATGCACTTAAGGCCTTGTGGATTGCTGGGATCAACATATTACTATGAACATGACCAGTCACCTCCTTGGTTGTCATGTCCACCATGCTATACTCTATAATCGAGCAACACTAAATATTTCCCTATTTTCTTGATTCATGAGGACTTTACGTTTGGAAAGAGCTTTCTTTTGATCGCCAAGAATTTGATTATTATGTGGACTAGTAGGAGCAAATCCTAGTTTAACAAATCGGGATGCATGATCATATTTCATTCCAATAGGACAATCTCTAATGTCAAACAAGTAAAAGCGTATTACTTAATCTACCACACTTTGACTATTGTAAGGTTTGCATGCAATACCCCCTTAAGTTGGGCCACCCTTTCATTCCATTGCAAACAACCATGCCAAACAAACTACATAGTGCTAGTAATTTTGCCGGAAAGAGTGCCACACCCCCATTTCCATCCTGTGAATCTCTTTCTCATGATTGACCTTCACCCTCTTCCAACCATAAGGTATTCTTTTCTTCTCTATTTTCATTGCTCAACTAGAGAGATTGGTTGTTACTTGTTTTTGCATTAAAGTCACCCATTAACATTATTCATCCAAAAAAACTGAATAAAGAGATATCTCCTCTCAACCAGGGAAAATGGGTTTTTTTTTTTGTTTGGGAAAAATAACAAGCAAACATCCTAAAAGTAACCTCTTTTGTTATTTATAGCCAAATGTGTTGTTTGTTTGGGTCTTCTTTTTCAATTTTTACAGTTTCAGTCAAATATATTTTTTGTTTGGGTCTTCTTTTTCCACTTTTACAATTCCAGTCAAATATATGATTTATAATTTGTTTGGATCTTCTCTTTCCACTTTTACAATTCCACACCATTTTTCATTTTTTAAAACTATGAGTCTCAGTGTCTTTTGAGTATTCCCTTTCCTTTATTCAACTAAAATGTTTTTGTAATTCTCCAAATCTGGACCCTTACATTAATCATGATCATGTTTTTTTACGAGAATGATAGTATCTTTCATATTTGATATTCTCAACTTGTTTTTTATATTCTTTAATTACAAAAGTTTTGAGATTCTCAACTTATTTATGTTTTTAAGATTTTTCATTTTATTTTAAAAAATATTCTTAACTCTGGTTTGCTTTTGTGATAAAGGTTATGTCTATAAATATTTAATTTTGATTAAATAAATTATTGGTTTATTTTTGTTATTAAATATTTTGTATTTTATTTTTTATTTTAATTCAATCTTGTTTTTATTCTAATTAAATAAGTCATATTTTATTTTTATTATTAAATTATTTTTAAATAAATTAATTGCTTGTTTTTGTTATTAAATTATTTTTTTTTATTTTATTTTTTCATTTTAATTCAATCTTGTTTTTTTCTAATTAAATAAATCACATTTTTGTTTATTATTAAATTATTTTTTTATTGCTTTATAATTTGTCTATGTTGCACAGGAATTTGTCTCCCTCAAAAATACTCATGTAATCTGCGTCCCTGGGTTCAGGGACTTTTGACTTTTGGACCCTTAGAAACACCCCCAAACTGTTGGGGATTCCATTGGGGACTTGGGGACATGCTAACCCTCTCCAAGACGTTTTGGACAGATTTCAAAGATGTTCTGGACCAAGATGTTTTTGACAGATTTTAAGGCTTTTCTGGCTAGATTTCAGAGATGTTTGGGAAGGTTTTATGGATAATCCAAGCACAATGATTGAACAATATGATTATTTTTCTCATTCATCTTTTTTGGAATACATTGAATCTAAATTTTTTGTACAAGTTGCAGCTCAAAACACTGGTTTAACTTGGGGAATGCATTGAATCTAATTTTTTTTTGTACAAGTTGCAGCTCAAAACATGGATTTAACATGGGGAATGCATTGAATCTAAATTTTTTGTACAAGTTGCAGCTCAAAACATGGGTTTTGTATGATGGGTTTCATTTTGGATTTCTAGTGATTTAGATATTAGATTTTCAATGGTAAAATTACAAAAAACACCCTTCATGTCAAGAAAACAGAAAATACAATGATCCTTGTGATTATTTTTCTTGTTCCTTCTTAAGATCATCTCAGTTTTTACATATTGTGTGTGGGTTTTGAAGTTCAGTGCTTCTTTCATCCCAAACTCAACCATCGTGAAAACAATCTAGCTGTGAATTGAATTGAGTACTAAATGTTTAAATAAATTCATATTCAATCCTCTTAATCTAAAATATGAATTTAATATGATTAGAAAATCAAATTATTTTATTGTGGGGTTTTCAACATAGCCATAAAAGTTTGCAAAACCTATTGAAAAAGGAATGCCTTTTGTGTTTAAAATAGTCATCATTAACAAGAAATATGAAGAAAAAGATCAATATAAAGGCAGTTCTCCTTGGTAGATTGTTCATGAACCTTATTACAAATTTAAAATAGTTACACTTAGCTCTCCTAAAGCTTATATCTAGTGGCTAATAATAGAATGTCACTCAACCCCTTTTCAAATTATTTGAAATTTTAATTTGCATAATACTACTCTCAAAC
This sequence comes from Pinus taeda, assembly GCA_000404065.3. NCBI lineage: Eukaryota > Viridiplantae > Streptophyta > Pinopsida > Pinales > Pinaceae > Pinus > Pinus taeda. The sequence continues at coordinate 34,905 of APFE031312891.1, read as the reverse complement.
AACTCTCTCTCTCTCTATATATTACCATCCCTAATCCTGTCTTCTGAAAATTTAGAGTGAGCTCTAGCTGTTTGGGGACTAGTAACAGTGGCCCTGGAATTTATTATTATATTTATAATGAGTATATATTTAAATCATATATTAATTTTTTTATAATTAACAATATTATTATATTTATAATGAGTATATATTTAAATCATATTATTAATTTTTTTATAATTAACAATATTGATTTAAATTAAATTTATTAATTTAATTAATTTTAATGAGTAAATTTATAATTTAATTAATTTTAATGATTTTAAAAATTTTGGTAATTTGAGATATATAAAAGCTTTTTTAATTTTTATTTTTTTTTTATTATTATATATTTTTTTAGTAGCAATTTAAATAACCATTTTAATTTCCAAGTTTAGTTTCAGTTGAGGGACTTGAATATATATATTTAAATCATATAATGATTTTAAAAATCTTGGTAGTTTGAAATGTATATAAGAATTTTTTAATTATTTTTATCAGTTTTTATTAGCTATATAAATTTTTAGTAGTAGTTCACTGTTTAAATAATGAACCACATTGGTTGGTTCGAAACGCGTGGACCAAAGTCCTTCTTATGTGATTTACGCTGAAGCTCTCTTTACAACTATGACTAATCACAGAAGTCTCAATTCTACAGTAATTTACTGTTTAAATAATCATTTTAATTTCAACGTTTATTGCAGGCACAACTTCAACTTCCTCTTCAGTTGAGGGAGTTGAATATTAGTGCGGAACTTCGGCAGCTACCAGAGTCCATAGGGTTGTTGAAGTACCTGGAAAAAATTGAACTGCACAACTTCAAAGGAACATTGCCCGAGGGATTCTGTTCTCTTCGCTCATTGAAATACTTAAAACTCAAGGCCGGAAGGATGAAGTCGTTGCCAGAGTCCTTTGGGAACTTGAAAAGCCTCCTGCATCTTGACCTGTCTCACAGCGAGGATTTGCAAATGCTGCCGTCTTCCCTTCGTAATTTAACTCAGCTCCAACATATGAACCTGTCTGGGTGCGAGGGTTTGCACATGTTGCCGCCTTCCCTTGGAGATTTAAGGGACCTCCAACATATGGACCTGTCGGAGTGTTGGCAATTGAAAACGCTGCCAGAGTCCTTCATGAACTTAGTTCGACTCAAATATCTCAATTTGAGTGGGTGCAAGGCCTTGACTCTCTCTGGCGAAATATTTGGGAATATCGGCACGCTCATACGGTTGAATTTTAGTGGTTGTGACAAACTTGAAGAATTGCCCCACCAAGTCACACATCAGCAGTACCTCAAAGAACTAATTTTGGATGGTTGCCATTTAAAAGAATTGCCGAGTACCATTGGAAACCTGGGCAACTTGGAAATTCTGTCTTTCTCTGGCACTGTGTTGGAAACCTTGCCGCGTTCATTCGGTAAGCTAAAGAACTTGAAGGAATTGACACTTTGCGTCAGGAAATTGGATAATTTTCTCGACTTCGCTGGCCAGTTGAAACAGTTGACATACTTTTCAATATATTCTTCTCCGATTAGTGAAGTGCCATTTGCCAGTGTGGACAATTGCATGCTTCGACTTAAATACTTGGACCTGTCGGAGACAAGAATAACTGAAATCTCATTTGGTGGAGGTGTTTGCCCAGCCCTTGAATCGTTCGATCTCATGGACTGTAAGAATCTAGTGAAGGTTGGAGCATTGCCTACATCACTAACATCACTGAACTTGAATGCTTGTAGTGCATTAAGGAATATTACGGGGCTTCGTGACCTTAAAGAGCTTCGAGTTCTGGACATGGGCGAGTGTGGAGAAGTAGAGGAGCTGTCAATTCTGGGTGTGTGGGAGTTGAGCAATCTTGAATGTTTGAATTTATATGATTGCCCGATTAGTGTGGTGCCATTTGCCAGTGTGGAAGAGGTTCAAGGAGCCCGCAGATTGTCGGACTCTTCTATTCACAACTGTATGCCTAGACTCAAATCCTTAGACCTGAGGAGGACGAGAATCACTGAAATATCATTCGATGTAGGTGATTGCCCAGTCCTTCAATATCTCTATCTCGAACGTTGTTTTGATCTAGTGGAGGTTGGAGCATTGCCGACATCACTGAAGTGGCTGTGGTTGGGGAATTGTGGTGCATTAAAGAGAATAACGGGTCTTAGTGGCCTTGAACAGTTGGAAACGCTGCATATTTCTGGTTGTGGATCAATAGAGGAGCTGCCAGGTCTGGAAACGTTGATATCACTGAAGGATCTGACTGCAGATAAATCTATGAAGACAGTATTGGCGTTGGCTGAGGCGGCAAATCAACCGGTGACAGTATTGGCGTTGGCTGAGGCGGCAAATTAACCGGTGCGGGGAGATCCGAATGAGCAGCATGTTTTTCTTTAAAATGTACTTTTTACAGACAGTTCCCAATCTGTATGTTCTTTAGCGGCTCGATTTCACATATGGTCAGAATCTAGTCGAGGCTGGAGCAGTGCCGACATCACTAGCATCACTGAACTTGCATTTTTGTCGTGCATGAAGGAATATTACCGCAAAGCTTCGTGGCCTTGCAAAGCTGGAGAAGTGTCAACTTAAACCTTTTTTCCTGAGTCATAGGTTTTCTCAGTTGTGAAAAAAAGTGTAAGCTGATATAATTAACTAACTTAATAAAAAAAATTATAACAAATCATCCCAAATCATCCCATGAGATGTTTAATCTTTGTAAAATTAAATTATAGGTTTGGATTCCATTTTTTTTTTTTCAATAGAAACTTTTTTGTGTGTAAAGATTTGGGATCCTAACATATAGAATTAAATTATAGGTTTTGATTCAAACTTTTTTTAGAAACTTTTCACTATTTTATTTTTAATGTGAGTAGAATTAAATTATAGGTTTTGATTCAAATTTTCTTTTGCAATTAGAAACATTTCACTATTTTCTATGTAATGATGTGGGTTTTTAAGAATTTTTATATAATACTTTAATTTAATTTATTATGTTTTTTAAATTTGCTATTGGTTTGTGGTTTATAAGTTAATTTAAATAATCAATTTACTAATTGGATGTTTTTTCCCTAGTTTTTGTTAATAGTGTTTTTGGTTTATAAGGTTAAAATTTAAATAATCAATTTACTAATTGGATGTTTTTTTCCCTGGTTTTTGTTAATAGTGTTTTTCTATTTAAATATGGTTAGCTCAAATTCATCAAATATATTATATAAATTAATTATTTGTCTGTTCAAGTTTATTCAGCCAAAACAACTTATTAAACAATATTGTTGTGTTTACTTACTTGTAACTAATTTGACGAAAAATAATAATTTGGAATTATGTTTTACTCACTTTTGAAAATTTACATTGAAGTTGTTGTATAGATGATTAATTTTGTTTCCTCTACATTTCAAGGTTTTGATTTCGTATAGAAGATTACTTAATTGTAAGTTGTGGTATTGTGTTTGAGGGTTAATTTAATGTTTGGTTGAATTGAAGTATATGTTTTATATTTTTAATCTATTTTATGTTATTGCATATCTATAATTGCTAATTAAAATCATGTAAATATACATTTTCCTCTTAAGGACTTGTTTAACTTTGTAATTTCTTATTTTAGTTATGGGATGAATTAAATTTTTACATTTCAAACTAAGCCTATCACTAATTTCAAGGGGTTTGTTATTTTTTTGCTATTATTTTGTTAGGAGACTTCAGATATTTTTTTGTTACGAGACCCTACATATTTCAATCACATAGATGGCTTGTCAAAGAATGTTTTTTGTTTTATTTTTTTACCAAAAAGCTTATCATGTAGAGTGTCTAAATAGCAAAGTCATGCATATATCTAAATTCGAACGTACACCTAACGCTTGAAAATTATGGCGATAATGAATTGTAGAAAAAAAATCAATATTTTTTTTTTAAAAGGAAAGTTTTGTAATGCTCTCTCACATATTTATCTTTGTTGTTAATAAAAGGAAAGTTTTGTAATGCTCTCTCACATATTTATCTTGGTTGTTAATAAATGGTTAGAATTTTTTTGTTTTTTAAATGTTTTTATGTATTGACATTTGAGATTTTTATTAATATTTAACTAAGTATTGAGGGGTTTTCGTAGTGCATGTATTAGATATCATTTTTGGGATTCAACTGTTTTAAGTAAGTTATTCATCTATGACCATTTTTTTCCATGAGAGTTTCTCATGATTTTTGAATAGTCGATTGAAACTAGTGAAATTAATCACATAGCGTCAACTTTTGGGGCTTGCACTGAGGGGTTTTCGTAGTGCATGTATTAGATATCATTTTTGGGCTTCAACTGCTTTAAGTAAGTCATTCATCTATGACCATTTATTTCCATGAGAGTTTCTCATGATTATTGAATAGTCGCATATATCTAAATTCGAACGTACACCTAACGCTTGAAAATTATGGCGATAATGAATTGTAGAAAAAATCAATATTTTTTTTAAAAGGAAAGTTTTGTAATGCTCTCTCACATATTTATCTTTGTTGTTAATAAAAGGAAAGTTTTGTAATGCTCTCTCACATATTTATCTTGGTTGTTAATAAATGGTTAGAATTTTTTTGTTTTTTAAATGTTTTTATGTATTGACATTTGAGATTTTTATTAATATTTAACTAAGTATTGAGGGGTTTTCGTAGTGCATGTATTAGATATCATTTTTGGGATTCAACTGTTTTAAGTAAGTTATTCATCTATGACCATTTTTTTCCATGAGAGTTTCTCATGATTTTTGAATAGTCGATTGAAACTAGTGAAATTAATCACATAGCGTCAACTTTTGGGGCTTGCACTGAGGGGTTTTCGTAGTGCATGTATTAGATATCATTTTTGGGCTTCAACTGCTTTAAGTAAGTCATTCATCTATGACCATTTATTTCCATGAGAGTTTCTCATGATTATTGAATAGTCGATTGAAACTAGTGAAATTAACCACATAGCATCAATCATCTCACTTTTGGGGCTTGCACCCGGTATGCTCACAGGGGTGAAGAAGTGGGATTAAAACTAGTGAAATGAATCACATAGCGTCAAATCATCACTTCTGGGGCTTGCACCTGGTAACCAGGACTTCCCAGGAGGTCACCCATCCCAGAACGCCTCTGGCTCAAGCACGCTTAACTGTGGAGTTTTCCCCACAATCAATCCCACTTAGTTTGCTACTCCATTTGCAAAACCTTAGCAAGTATTGTGCCTCATGAACCATTCAAGTAGAGTTCCCTTCACTCTTTCGAATTTAAGTATTGAGGGGTTTTCGTAGTGCATATCTTAGATATCATTTTTGGGATTCAACTGCATTAAGTCATTCATCTATGACCATTTCCATGAGAGGTAGTCGTAATTGACTATTTTTTCATGATTTTTGAATAGTCCACTTACCACTCATTGCATCAGGTGATGCTCATAGAGGTGAAGAAGTGGTATCGAAACTAGTGAAATGAATCACATAGCGTCAAACATCACTTTCGGGGCTTGCACTCGGTAACCAGGACTTCCTAGGACGGGGCTTTCACCTGGTAACCAGGACCTCCTGGGACGGGGCTTGCACCTGGTAACCGGGACTTCTCAGGAGGTCACCCATCCCAGAACGCCTCTGGCTCAAGCGCACTTAACTATGGAGTTTTCCCAACAATTAAGTCCACTTAGCTTGGTACCCCATTTGCAAAACTTTAGCAAGTATTGTGCCTCATGAACCATTCAAGTAGAGTTCCCTTCACTATTTTGAATTTAAGTATTGAGGGGTTTTCACAGTGCATATATTAGATATCATTTTTGGGATTCAACTACATTAAGTCATTCATCTATGACCATTTCCATGAGAGGTAGTCGTAACTGACTAATTTCTCATGATATTTTAATAGTCCACTTAACACTCATTGCATCGGGTGATGCTCACATGGTTGAAGAAGTGGGATTGAAACTAGTGAAATGAATCACATAGTGTCAATCATCACTTCTGGAGCTTGCACTCGGTAACCAGGACTTCCCGGGAGCTCACCCATTCCAAAACACCTCTGGCTCAAGCATGATTAACTGTGGAGTTTTCTCCACAATGAAGCCCACTTAGCTTGCTACTCCATTTGGAAAACCTTAGCAAGTATTGTGCCTCATGAACCATTCAAGTAGAGTTCCCTTCACTCTTTTGAATTTAAGTATTGAGGGGTTTTCGCAATGCATATATTAGATATCATTTTTGGGATTCAACTGGATTAAGTAAGTCATTCATCTATGACCATTTCCATGAGAGGTAGCCGTAACTGACTAATTTCTCATGATTTTTTAACAGTCCACTTAGCACTCGGGTGATGTTCACAGGGGTGAAGAAGTGGGATTGAAACTAGTGAAATGAATCACATAGCGTCAATCATCACTTCCGAGGATTGCACATGGTAACCAAGACTTCTTGGGAGGTCACCCATCCCAAAACGCCTCTGGCTCAAGCGCACTTAACTGTGGAGTTTTCCCCACAATCACGCGCTTAACTGTGAGCATCACCTGATGCAATGAGTGCTAAGTGGACTATTCAAAAATCATGAGAAATTAGTCAGCTACGACTACCTCTCATGGAAATGGTCATAGATGAATGACTTGAAGTAGTTGAATCCCAAAAATGATATTTAATATATGCAATGTGAAAACCCCTCAATACATTAATTCAAAAGACTGAAGGGAAATCTACTTGAATGGTTCATGAGGCAACAATACTTGCTAAGGTTTTGCAAATGGGGTAGCAAACTAAGTGGGCTTGATTGTGAGGAAAACTCCACATTTAAGCGCGCTTGACCCAGAGGCATTTTGGGATGGGTGACTTCCTAGGAAGTCCTGGTTACCGGGTGCAAGCCCCAGAAGTGATGATTGACGCTATGTGATTCATTTCACTAGTTTCAATCCCACTTCTTCACCCCTGTGAGCATCATCTGATGCAATGAGTGCTAAGTGGACTATTCAAAAATCATGAGAAATTAGTCAGTTATGACTACCTCTCATGGAAATGGTCATAGATGAAGGACTTAATGCAGTTGAATCCAAAAAATGATATCTAATATATGCACTGTGAAAACCCCTCAATACTTAAATTCAAAAGAGTGGAGGGAGCTCTCCTTGAATGGTTCATGAGGCATAATACTTGCTAAGGTTTTGCAAATAGGGTAGCAAGCTAAGTGGGCTTGATTGTGGGGAAAACTCCACGGTTAAGCGCGCTTGAGCCAGAGGCATTTTAGGATGGGTAACTTACTGGGAAGTCCTGGTTACTGGGTGCAAGCCCCGGAAGTGATGATTGACGCTATGTGATTCATTTCACTAGTTTCAATTCCACTTCTTCACCCCTGTGAGCATCACCCGATGCAATGAGTGCTAAGTAGTCATTCAAAAATCATGAGAAATTAGTCAATTATGACTACCTCTCATGGAAATGGTCATATATGAATGACTTACTTAACAGAGTTGAATCTCAAAAATGATATTTAAGTTTTAGCCAATTTGTATGATTGGAAAATATACAATTTTTTAATATCTTATTAGTATTTTTAATTAAAAAGAGTATCGACATTTTTTTTTATTATATTTGAAATATCCGAAGAGTTAGAGTTCATATTTATGTGATATTAAGTTAATTCTATTTATTTTGTTTAAAGCATTACAGAAATTGAAGCTTATATTTGTGTGATAGGCGGTTGATTCCAATCACCACCATTGTAACTTTTGTTTAACTATCCCACTCTCTAAAAGCACACGTGGAACATTAATTACTTGAATAACCTTACATAACATGACCTTTAATTACTTGAATAACCTTACATAACATGACCTTGTAAATTGAATTTCCCAAGTTTACGTTGCATAGGGACAAAATGAATAACACTAACAAATTTGTTGATAATAAATTTTGCTCTCACTGGTCTTATGATAAAATGATATATTAATTTTGTTTGAGATTTATAATGTTATGTAATTTTTTTTTCCTCATAAATTGATTCATTAGTTTTATCTGAGATTTATAATGTTAATGTAATTTTTTTAACTGGTTACATTCCAAAATTAGAATTTTATTAAAAGTATATTTTACTAAAAATATTAGTTTTTTCAGGAAAGATTAGGGAATTTATAAATGTTGAATATGATAATTGGCACAATTTGTATTTTATGTTTTTGACTTTATGGTGATTTGATGTTAGGGTGATAGCATGGAGTTGGGTTATACTTTTTGGTGAAATGAGGATGCGCTTTGGTGAAAAAAGGATGCTTAATCGAGCAATCTTAAGTGCTCGATCAAGCATTTTTTAATTGCTCAATCAAGCAATTTTTAAGTGCTCGATCGAGTTGTTGAGGTGCTTAAAAATAATTTGATCAAACGTTTAAACAAACTCTCGATCAAGCCATTTTATAACCCAAGTTAAAGTCTCAATCGAGAGTTATGGCCTGATTGAGCTATATTTTTCAATTGAGCCTATTGCTTGATTGAGTGCTTTGGCTCGATTGAGTGCTATTTATTATTAAAAATCCCAGTTGCGACTTGCACAAGTCATTTTTTTCAAACTGCGAGATGAAATGGAGTTCGATGGAAGATTTCTAAGCTCGATTGAGATGGATAAATCAATCTAGTTGTCCATTAACTTTGTCAACTGTAGAAATTACAATGTATATTTGCAACTGCTCATGAAGTTTTAATCAAAATCAAAAGACAAAAATCTACTCTACTGCTCTACAGAAGTTATTCACAATTTAGAACAAAAATCTTAGATATGTAATAAGAAATCTCACACGTGAAAATAGTTTTTTTCCTGTGGAAAATAAATTTCTAAAAAACTCAATTCCTGCTTGCATTAATACGATGAATAGAGACGTATTACAATTGCTTTTCTCAACTGAGCACAACCTACAAGTGCATAATGTGTCTCTTTGTTCATTGAGAAGCTCTAGCCCAAACTTAGTCAATGTTAGCCTTTGCTTGAGCCCCTATTTGCTTGCACAATTCTTGAGGAAATAAGCCCCTCTTAATTAGGAATTTCCTCCAAAATTCTCGTGTAATTCCTCAGGGTTGATCACCTAACGTCGTGCAACACTTGTACACTCAACTAGTTTACAACTAGTTAATTGCCTTGAAAACTCCACCACAACTGGGAAACTCGTATTCTTTTCATGCATGAGCTAATTATTAGTTGATTGATCAGTTAACTATATTATCTCTGAGTTAGAATGATGTCCCACTACTTAACATGCTACCAACTAGTTCTATTAACAATTAGAACTAGTTTAACTAATTACAACTGAAATTAATTCAATATGGGCTCCTAAAATTTAGGAATCACTACATACAACTAAACTTCATGCCCCTAACTCGAACTAACTGAGCTAAATGATTGACAAGAGCCATGTCACCTCAGTTAACTCCTCCAATTTGTCTGCTGATGTAGAATTTCGAATTTTCTCAATTTTATCTAGGCAAAATCAAATTGAGAATTTATTGCTGCCTTTTTTAACATTCCCTCTTAGCAAGAAAGGGATTATCAACCACCCCTATCCGACACCTATGGAATGTACTACATGCAACACTCTCACTGTTGTTGTTGCTACTGCAACATCAACAATTAAGAAGCATAAAAAAAACACTTAATCAACTATTTCTACAACTATCTACTGAGAAAATTGTGTTGTTGCTAACTCTATCTCTGAGCCTCTTGCTCTACTCTCAACACTCCTCTATTCTCTTCAGTAACTGACTGACACTGATCCTCCTGCTACTAAACACTGTGGGCCCCTGTAGCAAGGTAATGATCCATGACGAGAAAACCTCAATGGACCTTGCCCAAATTTATGCAATTTTGAGACTAGGGCTTCACATCGCCCCACCTCACACTTGGAGGTATCGCTACATGTGCTCCTTCTTCCCACTTAGCTCGAAATTTCCCTCCACCAAAGGTATCTGGTTAATTGGATGTCTCCACTCTACCTCTTATCTGCCTCTTCATTTGTGGTCACTACACAACTTCTTGAGGCTCCTTGTGAGGCTTCATTTTGAGAGGTAAATCATGCTCCCTCTCAATCACCATATCTATAATCCCTGCCTTGCTCCTCAAGGATGTGCATGCATCTTCTATCTCAAGTGCATACATGTTTTTGACTTGAACCTCGATCTGCTTCACTTGTACTGTCGCTATGTGTCTCAAGAATGCCTTTCCTTTGCTGAAGATCACATCATAACCACGATATTTTAAAACTTTAGTAGAGATAAGATTTTTCTTTAGGCCTGGAATAAGCTCGACATCCTTGAGCCCAAGGGGGGAGTCTGACTCCCTTTGAAAGGTGACTGTACCAATCTTGGTCATGTTATTCTTTTTGTCGTCCCCAAATGCAATATTCATCTAGAGATCTTTCTCCTCCAAGTCAATGGAAAACTATCTACACCTAGTCATATGGAACAAGGCACCTGAATCTAAGTACCACACACTCCCCATCACAGTGCTGGCCATGCTTGTGATAATGGTGAAATCTATCTCAAACAATGAATCCAAAGCTTCACTTATTGCTGCTACTGAAAACTCTTTATTGCTAGACTTTTTCTGTGGACACTTAGTAGCATAGTGCCCATATTCATGACAATTGAAGCATTTAATTTTGGACAAGTCTTTCTTCTTTCCCTCTTGGCTAGATTTAGCCTCACATTGGGACTTCTTTCCCTTGGCCTTCATTCCTTTGTTGACTAGAGAGAATTCCTCTTCCTCTTTCTTGGATGAGGTTCCATCTTTGATATACCCCCTAATTTCCTCTTGTACCAAATCAAACCATAAGCATTCCCAATTTGGTAGCTTCTCCCTCCCATTCATCGAATCTTGATAACTATGCCAACTCTTGAGAAGGACCAAAAGGGTTAGGCTTACCAAGTTGATCCGGACTTATACATGAATGAAATAGAATATAGATATAAGAATAAACACAAAGATGCAGCAAAAATAAAATTTGTTTCATTAATATCAAAGAATTGAAATATGTTTACATACAAAATGGAAATAAACTAGCCCGAGTGATGGTAGCTTATCTTTGAGAAGAGATGTGGTAGCTACATGCCTTTGAACTGTGTCACAATGAGGTTCAAAGACTTATTTATTATTGAGAAACAATGGAAAACCCTAAACATACAAAAACTTAACCCTAGGAGATGAATCACCAAAATTGTGGGCCATGTTGGGGTAAATAGGTACATCAACTTCCCAGGGTCTTAAATTTGGCATACGATCTCCATTTGACATGCATAATACCTCGTTAGAAAGATCTACCCGAAGAATACAACTTTTGACTACAAACATTAATTGATAAATCATATTTTCTCGTTTTTAAAAAAAACGTCATTTAGGGCCTCAAAAACGCTCCCGAAGTTCAAGACCCCAAAAACTACCAAAAATAGTAAATTGTGCTACAATTAAGAAATTGAAAAGCTAAAAGAAACAACGGTGGGGGTTAAAATGGAATAAGCAGGTGGCCACCAATATCCATCTGGATCAGTCCTACCCCCTTAGGAAGCAATGATCTCCATTGCATTGAGTGCCTCCATGAGATGGGGAAACTTCTGCTGAGCTTGGTCCCTGGTGAACAACTTGCCTTGGTGTAGGAGTTGGCTAACTTTGACAACCCAATATAGTTGGATATTTTATTGGAGATTGTTATTGATATGTGTATCCATGATCTGATCAGTAGTGGCCTGTTTCATGCAGTTGGGGTTTAGCTTTGTTTGGTGTGAGTTGTTCTGCAATGTCTGATGTGTCAAGTAATGGTGGAAAGATGGCCAAAGGTGGTACACATTGAACACTAGGTGTAGGCCAAGGAATGGGGGAATGTTGAACTCAAAACAATTGTCTCCCACAACCTTGATGATGGTGAAAGGCCCATATTGGAGTGGTATGAACTTTTGATGGGCTCTAGTAAGGCGTTCTTTCGGCAAATGCAACCAAACTTTGTCGCCCAACTAAAAATTGTGTGGTACCTAATGTTGATCATGTCGCTACTTGTACTTAGCGTTGGACTTCTCCAAAATGTCGTGAACCTACAGGCGGATGTGCTGGATGTGTTCAATAAATCTGGTTGCTTTATTAGCCTCAGATAGTACATGGGTGAATTATGTCTATGTAGTTTCATGTGGCATGACAACATCAATCAGACACAATGTTTGAAATCCTATACCCACTTGAAAGGGACTACGACCAATTTAGCTATGGAGAGTTCTATTATAACTATGTTGCACATAGGGATGGCTCTCATCCCAGGTTCATGGATGCTCAGAGTTGTACATGTAGAGTATGTGAACTATCATCCTGTTGATGACTTTTGTTTGGTCATTAGCCTAGGGATGGAATGCAGTTGACTTGGTGAGTTTGGTGTCCAATAGCGTCTAGAGGTTTGACCAGAATGTGCTGAGGAATCTGTTATCATGATCTGATATAATGGTCTGTGGGATCCCAAAATGTACCCACACTCGTTTAAAGAAGAGTTTAGCAGTTTCTTCTACTGTGATACTCTTCTTGTAGGCCACCAATATAGTCATCTTAGAAAATGTCTATGACCAAAAATACACAGTCATTACTGTGCTTGGTAGAAGGGAGGCCAAGCATATAGTCCATGGATATGGATTCCCAACGCTGGTTGGGAGTAGGTGATGCAAGAGCATCCGAGCACCCTTCATTAAAAATTGGAATCCAAAGTTGGGAAATAGGAAACGTGGACATCATTGTAAACCGGGGAAAATTCTGTTTAAATAGAGCTAAATTGATGGAATTGACAAGTCTCTAGAATGCTTGATTAAATGTAATTATCTGCTATGTATGCAAATACAGAGATTTAGGCGATTTGTAGGAGGAAATCATGGATCTTAGATGATCCACACTTTTGTAATTTCCTTTATAAGAGAGTTTGTGTTGTGTGGAATGGAGAGAGGATACAATGTAGTCACAGGGTAATTTGTGATTTGGGCTGTGAGGCCTTAGCCTATAATCGAGCTCTATATATAATGGAAATATACGTGTTATTGTACATCAGCGTGTTATCTGAGTTTTGTGTGTCTGTGTCATTATATATATATTTTTTCCTGTAAAGTTGATAAATTGTGTGTGTGTGCGAGTAAAGGACGAAGTTCCTATAAACTTCACCTTAGATAAAGTAAAGCAGATTTGTGTTGTAATGCGAGTTCCATCGATAAGCAAAGGAGAGATCCATTGGATTGAGAAAAGATCAATGGAGGAGAGGTGTTCAATCGAAATGAGAGTCGATTGAACAGCACAGGGGAAACCGTCGGATCATCTAGATCGACGGATAATATTGGCGGAACAAGAGAACACGACTAAATTGTGGGAATTTGGAGGAAACATCGTAGCCTTCTAATGGAAGAAGATCCACAGTGATCGCGCGGAAACTTGCAAGAAAGTTACCTCGGCTAACGGACCCAAGAAAATCATTTAAAAGAGTTTAAGGTTCTGAAGGATTGGACCATCCGTTGGATGGGCGATCAGACGCATATCGCGTCGGAAGATGCACGAGAATTAATTCCAAAATCGAACGTGATAAGGTTTTATACAACGAGATTAAAATCTCATTGAGTTCTGGCCATCCAGACTGTTCGTTGGGTGATTGATCGAACGGTAATCGCATGTGAACAGGGGCAGGGGTTAACGTACCTGAGCGGACCCAATATGTTATGAATTGAAGTTTATTTCCTTTTGGGTTCTGGCCATAAATACTCAACGAAGGACCGACGGTGATTGGTCGGGTTTTGTTGAAGTCCGCTGATTTGAAGGCTTCTGATATATACGTGGGTCCATAACCCACAAGTCCACGCATGTAAATTGTATAAGATGCAGCTTTGCTACATTAAGGCAGCTTTGTTGTGATCATTTTTTGTATCAAAGTAGTTGAGTTGTCATCATTTTTGGTATTAGAGCAGAAGAAGATTCTGCGTGCAATTGAAAAAGGTACAGTCATGTTGAAGATCGGAAAGTTTGTGATCTTTATATTGTCGTACAGATAGCGGCAGAGTAAGGGGAGAAGATTGTAGCGACCTAGAGCGTGGAGAGCTCAAATGGTTCCAAAGAAGAGAGAACCAAAGAGATGTCGAAAGACTAAGCTCAGAGAAGAGAAGCTTGGTGAGGTATCGTATAGCAAGGAGGACTTGTTATTGCAGAGGTTTTGTTGCAGCTCATAGAAAGATCATAAAGACAATTCCACAGAGGATGTGGATAGAATTGCTAAGGGATGGAGAAGCATATGACCAGGAGGTCGTAAATTTTTGTACTTTGGGAGTCTGACACGGGAGCATTTGAGCACCTTTAATTAAAAATTAGAATCCAAAGTTGTCAAAGAGGAAACGTGGATAATCATTGTAAATTGGGGAAAATTCTATTCAAACAGAGCTAAATTGATGGAATTGATAAGTCTCTAGAAGGCTTGATTAAATGTAATTATTTGCCATGTATGCGAATAGAAATATTTAGGCGATTTGTAGGAGGAAATAATGGATCTTGGATGATCCACGCTTTTGTAATTTAATTTATAAGAGAGTCTGTGTTGTGTGGAATGAACAGAAGATACAATGTAGTTGCAGGGTAATTTGTGATTCGGGCCGTGAGGCTTTAGCCTATAATCGAGTTCTGTTTATAATGGAAATATATGTGTTATTGTACATCTGCATGTTATCTGAGTTTTTTGTGTCTGTGTCTTTATATATACATTCTTTCCTGTAAAGTTGATCAATTGCGTGTGTGTGTGCGAGTCTAAAGGACGAAGTTCCTATGAACTTCGCCTTAGATAAAGTAAAGTAGATATGCGTTGTAATATGAGTTCCATCGATAAGAAAACGAGGGAGTTGTTGGATTGAGAACAGATCAACGGAGGAGAGGTGTTCAATCTAAACGAGGGTCAATTGAACAATGCAGGGGAAATCTTCGGATCATCTAGATTGACGGATAATATTGGCGGAATGAGAGAACACGACTAAATCATGGGAATCCAGAGGAAACATCATAGTTGTTCGATGGAAGAAGATCCACAGTGATCGCACGAAAATTTTTAAGTAAGTTACCTCAGCTAATGAACTCAAGAAAATCATTTAAAAGAGTTTAAGGTTCCGAAGGATCAGACCGTTTGTTGAATGGGTGATCAGATGCATATCGCATCAGAAGATGCACGAGAATTAATTCCAAAATCAGACTCGATAAGGTTTTATACAACAAGATTAAAACCTCGTTGAGTTCCAGCCATCCAGACCATTCGTTGGGTGATTGATGGAACGGTAATCGCGCGTGAATAGGTGTGCGGGTTAACAGACCTAAGCGGACCTGATATGTTATGAATTGAAGTTTATTTCCTTTTGGGTTCCGACCATAAATGCTTAATGAAGGACTGATAGTGATTGGTCAGGTTTTGTTGAAGTTTGCTGATTTGAAGGCTTCCGATATATACGTGGGCCCATAACCCACAGGTCCACGAACACAAATTGTATAAGATGCAGCTTTGCTACATTAAAGCATCTTTGATGTCATCATTTTTGGTATCAAAGGAGTTGAGCTGTCATCAGTAGGCAAAGGAGTGTACATGCCTTGCTTCTTGATGTTTGGCTTGGCAATGGTGTAGGAAGTGCAAGATATGATATATTTCCCAACATCCTGTAAGAGTTTTAGCCAATAAAAGTACTTTTGTAGTACAACCACATTTTTCTCCACACCAAAGTGTCCTGCGACCCAACTGTAGTGAGTCTCCCAAATCAGCTTGGCACGCTTGCTTGAAGGAACACAAAGGTGGCCTAGGTAGAATAATAATGCATCCTGAAGGTGGAAATTAGGAACTCTTTTGCCATCTACTAGCATCTGGTATGTGGAGGTGAACTCTGGATCATTTTTGTATAGTTTCATCCATTTAGAGGTCTCGTGGCCATAAGAGTTGAAAACAATGGCCGGTGATGCAATTGGGGGTCGACTGAGGAAGTCTGCAACATGATTGGTGCTACCCTTTTTGTATTTAATGTTCAAGTGGATTTGTTGCAAATATGTAGACCACTTCTTATGGCGATCATTTTCAAACTTCACTTGTGTCTATATAAATTGGAGAGGCTAATGATCGGTGTGGATGACTGTATCCTTCCCCAAAATGTAATGCTTCCATTATCGAAAAGCCTGAATGATGGAACACATCTCTTTATCATAGGTCGGGCATTGAGTTTTGAGTAGATTGGGAGGTACTCCAAGCCTTAGCGTTCATGGTTTGGAGGGAAAAACACCACAAGAGTCACTTGTGGGCTTGGAACCCAACATTGAGGTTTTGCACCCATTGTGATTTGGGCCAAAACCATGAATAATTTGAGCATGGGAAAATTTTATGTGATAGAGGATGGCATGGTGAATCCAATGCTTTGAAGATCACTCAAATCGAAGCTCTAGAACTTGAGATGTGAATTTTTGAAGTTGTCAATTAATTTTTGGATAGTCAAGTCAGGTAGGCTTAAGGAGAATTCATCCAATAGACACAACTCTTCATTAATTTGAGTAGCCCTTGTATTTGTTATAAATATAAGGTGATGTGAGTTTTATTTATTAATCCAAATGTGCATCCATTCTTGTGATATACATCTCTGAGGCAACGTTTATTTTGGAGGACATGACGTGGAGGTTAAGGGAAATTCTGGGCTTTTCTTACCTTCATTACAAGTCTGAAATAATTACAGAGGGAGCCAAATTACTTAAGGGAAGTTTTGAGTGGTGTATAGGCATAATATTTGTAGTATCCTTCTCCTACAAGTGAGCTGCAGCTAGGAGGAGCTGCTATGACTCAGCCGCAGGCCTAAAGGGAAATGTTCAGGAGGTTGAGGTACAACATAGAGACAGAAGCATGTTGATATGTGAACAGGTGGCTGTAGGGCAGCGTTTGGAGGCCTAGAAGGTGGACATAATAGTAGCGTAGGAGAATATACACGTTTGGGAGAAGGCTGCACTGTTTGGAAGGTATGTAAGTGAAGAAAAGTGGGTTGTAGCAGGAAAGTAGGAATCCCTAAACAATGACCTAAGTGCAAAGAAGAAACGACAACCCTTGAGTTAGCAGAGGTATGTGTTTGTGTAGTTTTGGATGCTAGTGGGATGGTACATGTGTGGACATAATTATAGTAGCCTATAAGTGCCATGTGTTGAGGTCAACTTGGGTAGTTGGAGATCTCAATTAGGAGAAGAACATATAGTGAAGTGCTGGGTGTCATTGGTCTGGTGGAGGGCAGTGTGTTTGCTACCCAAAGTAGCCATAGATAATACATCTTCAAGTGACGAAGGGAGCTAAAGGTTGGGTGAAGTTTGGTGCATAATGTGCAACACTTTGATGGAACAAAGTGACTACTAGATTGGTAGATGGGAGCTAAGGTATTGGCCAACCTAGATAGCATATTGGATCAACCCATGTACAGGTAGCAGAAGTGACTTGCAGTAGCGTCAGGTGGCAACCCTCCTAGAGTCTCTATGTGTTGTCCTTTGAAGGACTAAGGGGAAACTAGAGAGTAGTACGCAAGTGAAGGACTGACAGGATAAGATACAGCATAGAAGCCACAACAAAGATTTCCATTGTATCTCTTATTCCATAGATTGTTGTATTATTCAGATTGGTTTAATATAATGAAGATTAGGTCGTACATTATTATACAATTTTGTTAAAAATTGTGTATACTTGTGCATATGTGATTTACTGCTTTATATTTTCCATTGGGCAAAGTAGTTCTTGTTGAGATTCTTGGTTTGGTAGCATCAAAGACTTTAAGATTCTAACCTAAACCTAATATCGTGGAAATTCAACATGGTATTAGAGCATGTCTTAGTTACATTGGAAGTTAGTGAATCAGAGTCGTGCACAATGAAGTACAACTTAAGAGGGAGTTGGTTACATTGTAGGTCACAACGTCAAAGTTGCAGGCTGGTATCTAGTATGAGGACATGTTGGAGGGGTTGTCCAACTATGGTCCATGGAAGGAAAGGATCAAGTTGGTCTTGCAAGTCAACATGATCTGGAAGTTCGTCGAGAAATCCATCAAGAAGCAAACTAACACAAAGGAGTTGGAAGTGTATGAGGATTTGTATACGCGGGTGAGATTGATCATCCTTGATGGTGCGAAGGATTCCCTAATACCTCATTTGTCCAAGAAGAACACTACACATGATATGTGGATGGATCTTCAGAATTTGTTCCAGAATAAGAATGAGAACCAGGTATTTGTATTGGAGGATAAGTCAAAGCCCAGCAAGATGATACAGGGTGAAGGAGTGACTTGGTATCTGACGAGATTTTCTCAGGTCAGAGATGAGGTTATTGCCATCTGTGTGACTATTTCTGATTTAGATATGGTGAGGATTGCTTTGAAAGGGTTCATCGAGGAATGGAAGCCCTTCATCAAAGGGATTGTTTCCAGAGAGAAGTTGCTAGACTAGAATAGGTTGTGGGATGATTTCATTGAGGAGGAGTTGCGAGATAAGGATCTTTGTTCGAAGAAGAGGGATTTAGAGGATAACATGGCACTTGTAGTGCAAATGAAGGGTAACCAGAAGAAGGACTTGAGTAAATTCTAGTGTTTTCACTGTGGCGAGGTGGGTCATTTTTCATCAAAATATCCGATGAAGAAGAAGGGATATGACGAGAAGAAGAATAGAATGTAGGTCGTCGGTGTTGCCACTTCTGCTGAGATAGATTCTCTCACCAGGAGATTGGAGGACTATTTTTCTGTGATTTCTTCTCGCAGGGTACTATTAATGAGGATGGATGGTACATGGACAATGGTTCGAAGAAACATATGATAGGGTCACAAAAGGTTTTCGAGACTCTAGCTGAATGGGACTCGAAGTTGCACATGCTATTAGACGAGAAGAGTCAGAATGAGATCTGAGGATTGAGAGTTGTGTCATTCAGGATGGAGACAGAATGAGTGATGTGGCTCTAGGATGTACTATTTGTACCAGGACCCAGATATAACGTGATTTTTATCTTTATGGTCGAGAAGAAGGGGTTTGAGGTCTTGTTCCAGGATGGGAAGGAAAGACTTAGACCCAGAGGCTCTAGCTCCGATGGGATTGTTCTTAGAGTTAGAGAGCATGGTTTATACAGGCTAATGGGAAAGCCAATGGATCATGGGAGGAAGAAGAAGGAGAAGGTGCATGCTTCATAGGAGCAGGTACAAGTTCCCAAGAAGAAGGTCCAGGTTCTAGAGGCTCACAGAGAGTCGAGTTCTAGCAGGAGCTTGCAGATTCAGTGGGAGACTTTATAGCCCAAGAAGGGTTTGTGGTCAGTGGGAAGTAAGGGTGCTTCCACATCTGGTAAGAAGGAATCATGGAGGGATTATAAAGTGATACATGAGAAGAAGAAGAAGCGGGATTCTTCGAGTGATAACGACACTTTTGAGAGAGGTGTAGTTCATTCTTCAGGGATTGTTGTAGTGGTGAGCACCAAGAGTTGGGTGAGTATTGCGAGTAGTGATGATGATGATGAGTTACTTCCTAGTCTTGGAGGTACTTCCCTCACTAATAGGGAGTGTTTATTTTTTAGTAGCTTGGGAAGTACTCCAAGCCCTAGGGTTCAGGGGTTGGAGGGAAAAGCACCACAAGAGTCACTTGTGGGCTTGGAACCTAAGGCTGGGATTTTGTACCCATCGTGATTTGGGCCAAAACCATGAATACTTTGAGCATGAGAAAATTTGAGGTGATAGACAATGGCATGGCGAATCCAATGCTTTGAAGATCACTCAAATCAGATATTTAGAACTTGAGATATGAACTTTTGAAATTGTCAATTAATTTTTGGACAGTCAAGTCATGTAGGCTTAAGGAGAATTTGTCCAATAGACATGACTCTTCACTAATTCGAGTAGCCCTTGTATTTGGTATAAATATAAGGTGACGTGAGTTTTATTTATTCATCCAAATGTGCATCCATTCTTTTGGAGGTTAATGGAAATTTTGGGCTTGTTTTACCTTCATTATAGGTCCGAAATAATCATAGAGGGAGCCGCATTACTTAAGGGAAATTTTGGGTGGTGTATATGTCTAATATTTGCAGTATCCTTCTCCCACAAATGAGATGTTGTTAGCAGGAGTTGATACAACTCAGTCGCATGTCTAAAGGGCAATGTTTAGGAGGCCAAGGTACAACATAGAGACACAAGCAAGTTGATGTGTGAATAAGTGGTTGTAGGGCAACATTTGGAGGCCTCGAAGATGGACATAACAACAACGTAGGAGAAGATACATGTTTGGGAGAAGGCCACACTGTTTTGGAAGTCTGGAAGTGAAGAAAAGTGGGTTGTAGCAAGCAACTAGGAATCCCTAACTAGTGAACTAAGTGTAGAGAAGAAACACCAGCCCTTGATTTAGCAGAGGTATGTATTTGTGTAGATTTAGATGCTACTTGGATGGTCCATGTGCAGCCTATAAGTGCCATGTGTTGAGGTCAACTTGGGAAGTTGGAGATGTCAATTAGGAGAAGTACTTATAGTGACGTGTTGGGTGCCATTGGTTTGGTGGAGGGCAGTGTGTTGGCTACCCAAAATAGCCCTTTGAAGGTTGGGTGAAGTTTGGTGCCTAATGTGCAACACTTTGATGGAAAAAAGTGACTTCTAGATTGGTAGATTGGAGCTCAGGTATTAGCCAACCTAGAGAGGAGATTTTATCAGCCCGTGTACATGCAACATCAGTGACTTACTGCAGTGTTAGGCGGCATCCCTCCTAGAGTCTCTATGTGTTGTCCTTTGAAGGACTAAGGGGCAGCTAGAGAGCAATACTGAAGCGAAGAATCGATAGGACAAGATACAACGTGGAAGCTACAATGAAGATTGCTATTGTATATTGTATTCCATAGATTTTTGTATTATTCATATTGGTTTAATATAACGAAAATTGGGTTGTACATTATGGTACAATTTAATTAAAAGCTGTGTATACTTGTGTGTATGTGATTTACTACTTTATATTTTCCGTTGTGCA
The DNA here is from genome assembly GCA_000404065.3 of Pinus taeda. Classification (NCBI taxonomy): domain Eukaryota; kingdom Viridiplantae; phylum Streptophyta; class Pinopsida; order Pinales; family Pinaceae; genus Pinus; species Pinus taeda. The sequence continues at coordinate 13,912 of APFE031312891.1, read as the reverse complement.
AAGTAGTTCTTGTTGAGATTCTTGGTTTGGTAGTGTCACAAATTTTAAGATTCTAACATAGACCCAAGATCATGGAAATTAAACATGGGGTACTTCCGAATTGTACCAGAAAGTGTTTCACTATGATAGGCCAATGAATGCCAGTGCTGGGTGAGGACTACACCAATAAGATAATTAGAGGCCTCTCTCTCAATTTCAAATGGTTTTTGCAGGTCTGGCAATGTGATTACCAATATAGAGTAGAGCCGACGCTTCAACTCAATGAACGCCTTATGTTGGGACATGGGCCAAGAAAACTTTGATTTCGCTTCGCCCTTGGTAATATGACTCAAAGGCCAAGTGATGTGGAAAAATCCCAACACGAACCTCAGATAAAAATTTGCAAGGCCCAAAAGGCTATAAAGCTCTTTTAGAGATGTCGAGGTTATCCAATCCCGAATGACTTGGATCTTAGTCGAATACACATGCACGCCTCATTCATCTATGATGTAACCCAGATATTGGACTTGGCTCATGCCAAAGGTGCATTTCTCCAAGTTGACACATAGTTTGTGTTGCTGTAGGGTTTTAAGGACCTTCCGAATGTGTTGTAAGTGTTCTTCCCAACTCTTGTTGAAGATGAGGATGTTGTCCAGATAAACAACCATGAATGAGTTGGTGAAGGGCCACAAGATGTTATCCATTAGCCTCATAAAAGTGGCAGGGGAATTTGTCAACCCGAAGGGCATAACCAACCATTCAAAAAGGCTTTCCTTAGATTTCAAGGCAGTGTTCCATACATTTGTGGGATTTATTGGAACCTGGTGATAGCCAAACGCTGAAATAATTGGCCCCCTTGAGTTGGTCCAGAAGGTCATCAATCCATGGGATTGGATACCTATTCTTGACAATGATTTTTTCCAGTGCTCGATAATCAATGTAGAGCCTCCAGGTGCTATCCTTCTTTTGTACAAGTACAATCGTGATCCTAGAAGGCGAGAAACTTGGTCGAATGTTCCCTTTTTGTAGCAAATCTTGGATTTGTCGTTCGATCTTTTCATTTTTCAGAATGGAGGGATGATATATTATTCCATTGGGTAGAGGTGCTTTGGGAGTCATATTGATCGAATGCTTGACCTGACAATGCAATGGTACCCCTATGGGTGAGGATAAGATGTCCCTGCATTCTACCACAACCTTATCCACCTGCTTCTAATGCATGGAGGAACCCTTCCCGAGGGCCATGGATGTGGCCTGAGAGAAAATCAGAAAGAAAATAATTTTATCGGTCTAGGAGATGATCTTACTACATTTCTTATGAGAGATCCAAGAGATGGAAGTAGGTGAAGCTACCTCTAGTATTCTGTATAACTTATTACCCAAAGAAATAATAACAGTGAGAGGCCTAAACACATACACGACATGACAATTCCACAAGTATGGTTGGCCTAATAATACATCACAAACTTCAAAAGGAGTAACATCACACAATACCTCATCAGTGAAGGGCTTGATGCTGTAGGGAAGGTGGCATTGCTAGTTGATGCAGATATCTCGTCCTTGGTGAAACCACCTGATGGTGTATGACTACAGGTGTGGTGTGGTCGGTAGGCCCAAACGCTTCACGACCTCTACTGAAATGAGGTTCTTTTGGATCCCACTGTTGACAATGAATTGCAGCATTGAACCCTTCACCCACATAAGTGAGTGGAAGAGCCCCCCTTCCTCTGGATCTTCAGGTTCCTTCTTTTGGAGTTTGGAGGTAGCTACCGCCACAGTGGGTGCGACATTAATGACTTGTTTACCCTTGCCGGTTCCCTTTTTGGGTTCCAGCTCAGAATCATAGTATACATCCATTTATGAGTCTTTTAGTTTGGCCACTAGCACCTGCTTTGCACGACATTCATTAGTGTTGTGAGTGAGAGTTTTATGGAACTCACACCACTTGTCGGTGTCCTTCTTTGCCTTCCCATCACCCTTGGCTTGCGACTTCGAGGAGTTTCCTTGGGGGGTATCGACCGGGATTTGTCCTTTTCTTTGTGGATTTGGGGCACCTTTTCTCAGCTTTGTGTTGGGTTCGCAGATCCAAAGTCTCGCTTCTTCTGCTTGAATTTCCGCTCAATCTTGGCAGCATATCGGTATGTTGCACCAAGTGAGGAGATGTCTAGGAACTCCATATCCTCTTGAATGTATTTCTATAAACAACTGCAGTACTTGAGCACCAGATGTTTCTCAGAATATTTGATACCCAATTTTGTGCGTAGGGTACTTGAGCACATCTTGATTGCTCCGATGCTGCAACATAGTCCATTATATGTACTTGTCATCATAGCTCATGACAGGGTAGTACTATTCCTTGATGGTGCCTCGGAAGCAATTCCAAGTGGGTGCGACCAAGAATAATGAGGCTTCCTTCTCGTCCTTCCACTCACAGTAGGTTTCCCACCAGTCATTGACGTGCGGGGTGACTTTCAGGAGTGAAAAATTAATCTTTTCCCTATTGGAAAAATCACGAACTGCAAAATATCCTTCCAATAAATTTAACCATTTATCTACGACATATACATCTATCTAGCCTTCAAATGTGGGATTGTCAAAGTTGACTTGTACCTTAAAGGGAGTGGTGCCTCCAAAGTGGCTTTCGGATGAAGATGTGTCACCTGTGGGCATCCACCGAAGGATTTGGGCAAAGTTGTCCATCATCGTGTTCCTTTGTCACTCGAGGGCTTCTTCGAGCAATATTTTGAAAGGATCTCCTACTCCCTCATCTTTTTTTCTTTCGCCATGGGAGGCTGTCAGGGTTTGCGAGGCTAGTCTTGCAGATGTTGAACCAGTTCGAGCCCTAACTCCTTATACCTTGAGCTCATTGGGGACATGCACAGAAAAAAAAGAGTAAGAGAAGACCACTCTGATAGCACTGATCCAGAATTATATAAGAACACAATAAAATACATATATAAAAATAAACACAGAGATGTAGAAGAAATAAAAATTCATTTCTTTAATTCAAAGAACTGAAATATGCTTACATACAAAATGGAAATATCCAGTCTCTGGCAATGTTAAGTTATCTTTGAGAAGGGATGTGGCGGATACATGCCTCTAAGTTGTGTTACAATGAGGCTCAAAGGCATATTATTATTGAGAAACAAAGGAAAACCCTAAACATCCAAAAAACTAACCCTAGAAGATGAATCACCAAATATCTAGGCCCCGTTAAGGTAAATTGGTACATCAACTTCTTGGGGTCGTAACTTTGGCATGCGATATTTGTTTGAGGCACACGATACCTTGCTAGAAATATATATCCAAGGAATACAACTTTCGACTCATTAAAAATACATGTTTTCTCGTTTTCCAAAAAAATGTTGTTTAGGGCGTCAAAAGGAATCCAGAAGTTCAGGACCCGAAAAACTGCCAAAAATAATAAACATGCTACAATTAAGGAAACTAAAAAGATGACAGAATAATGGTGGAGGTCTAAGTGGAATAGGCAGGTGGCCACCAATATCCACCTAGATCACAAGTCTTCTTTAGGGACATTGACACTGACCTTGCCAAGTTCATCACGACATTGTGTGAGCTTGCTCAAATACTACAGAATCATGTCATTCTTCTGCATATTGATGCTTCAAATTTGATCCTTGAGTGACAGCTTCCTGTGGTCACTATTATTCTCAAACAATACTATCAGTGCTCTCCACATTGCGAACAAAGTTTATTTTCTGCGGATATTTGAGACAATGTGACCCCATACTCCCTCCAAGGCTATTTTCCTCACCTTAGCTACATCTTTCTTCCACTAAGCAAGGTTCTAGGCATCAAATGCTTGTGGTTTTACAACACCTATTTTGATGTATTTTAGCAATCCGTTGTCATCCAATACCGCTTCCATTGAAGGCCATCTTATTAGCTCTGAAGAGATCCTGTTGCACTCAGCTCCAAAATCGAACCTCTTGAGAAAAACTTTGAATTCCTACTCTAATGTGAATCCTACTCTGATACAATCTAGAAATTATGATGTAGATTTGAAACTACTCATGAAGTTTTAATAAAAATCACAAGACACAAACGTACTCTACTGCTTTGTGGAAGTTAATTCACAATTTAGAACAAAAATATCAGACATGCGATAAGAAATCACACACATGCAAGTAATATTTTTCTAGGTAAAGCAAACTGTTGAAAACCTGAATGCCTGCTTACATTAATCTAATGAATAGAGATGTATTACAATTAATTTTCTCAACTGAGCACAATTTGCAAGTGCATAACCTCTCTCTATGCTCACTGAGAAGATTTGACCCAGACTTAGTCAATTTCAGCCTCTGTTTGAGCCCCTATTTTCTTGCGCAATTCCTGAGGAAATAGGCCCCTATTACTTGGAAATTTCCTCCAAAATGTTTTCACAATTCCCCAGGGTTGATCACCTGGCCTCGTGCAACACCTATACACTCAAATAGTTTACAACTGTTGGTTAATTTCCTTGGAAACTCCACCACAACTGGGCAACTCGTATTCTTTGCATGCATGTGATAATTATTAGCTAATTGATTAGTTAACTAGATGATCTCTGAGTTAGACTGATGTCCCACTACTTAACTGACCACCAACTAGTTCTATTAACAATTAGAACTAGTTTAACTTATTACAATTGAAATTAACTCAACTCAGGCTCCTAAAATTTAAAAATCATTACATACAACTGAATTTCAGCCCCTAACTCAAATTAACTAAGTTAACTGAGTGAAAAGACTAAATTAAAA
>APFE031312888.1:12526-30236 GCA_000404065.3 Pinus taeda | reverse complement strand
TTTTCATCTTTAAAAAAATTGTTAAACATAACCAAATCATTAAGTGGAAACAAGTAATTCTTATACCTTTGATTAGTTAACATCATTTTTACGTTTTTTAGTCTTTTAAATTAATATTATAAAATATAAAAAATTAATCTACAATCACTATAATCACTCTTACTTATCTGCCATATTTCCATTTTTTTCCTATAACACTGATTTCTATTCTAAGTCCAATCATGTTTTAAAAATACATATTTGTCATATTTTCCATTTTCAAAATATTCCATAATTTATAATACCACATTTAAAACTTATTACCATATTTTCAATCATATATTTATAATATAACCACCATTTTCAAAATATTCCATAATTTATAATACCACATTTCAAAGTTATTACCATATTTTCAATCATATATTTATAATATTACCAAAATAATCAAATAGTCTTGGGGAGGAAATTTTTTAAATCTATAATACCATTTTTCCAATCATATTTCTAACATATTACCAACCTTATTTATATAACACCACATTTTTCCAATCATGTTTTTATAATAACATCTGTTCAATCATTTTATTATAGTGTTGTCAGAGTTTAAAATATTGTGAATTCTAAAATATATCAAAATCTTTTAAAATCGGCAACCATGTCTCTACAACAGTAAGCCATGTCGTATCAATTTATAGGGAATAAACTTTTTTTTATGTATCTTTTTTTTTGATTGTGGGAATAATTTCGGCAAAATCACATAGAGAATCATTTGTTGACGCATTTTGAACCAACTAGTGTGGTTCATCGTCATGACAAGTTCAGGAACAAATCTGAGCGATTAGTTAAGTTCATGTAGGTTTTTCAACAGCTATATTTGACCTAACAACAGTTAAAAAAACTCCTTATGACTAGATTACACCACGACCCAGAAGGAAAAGGTCTAAGGTTAGTTAAATTATTCAAATAATATTATAATTCATAATCACATGGTAAATCATAATTAAAGAGACCATAGTTTAATTCTAATTATTATCACAGTTATTAACTTCTCAAATAAATAATATTAATTTAATAATAGATTAGGGCAAATTATTTATTTTATGTATTATTTATTTTAATATTATCAATAGGAATATTAATAATTTAAATAAATATATTATTATATATATTATAATATTATTATATTACTTAAGTTATATATTAAATTATATTAATTCAATTAAATATTATTAAGTAATATAAGCCTAGGGTAATTATAATTAATATGAGTGATTTGAATAATATTACAATTACTACTAATTAATATGAGTAATAAAGAGACTTAATTATTAATTAATAGTAATATGATACTTAAAACTAATAATACTAGTCTAGGGTAAATAATTAAAGATTAATAAAGGACTAATGTTATTAAAACAATGATGTTATCATTACTAAATTATTGTTAACATATGAAAATAGTGGATAGCTAAAAATGAAAAAATGACACAAGGGCTTGGATCCAACAACTACTAATCTTCCAGCCGTCATCCCTATTGAGATTCATAGGTCTTTTGTCGATCTCAAGGGCTTCCCTAAATTTACAATGGTGAAACCGCGCAACTCTTGGGATAATGTGAGCCTCTTCGATACAAACATGATCTTTCATTTTCTCGGCATGCCAGTTTCACCAATGTATGGGGCCCCACAGGAATAGGGAATGACATAGACACCTTTCATGTCTTTAGGGTCTTTAGGGTCGACAGGATTTTTAAAGATCGAAAAGAGCAATGGATGATGTTAAGAAGTCGAAAAGAGCAATGGATGATGTTAAGAAGTCGAAAGATCAAGAGAATATTGTGCTTCTTAAAAATCCTTGCAATCCTATCCGTGGATTGCCATAATCAAAGTATGGATCACAGAAGTCTAATCTCTTTAATAATATATTTTTTTTATTAATAGTTTGCTTGAGCTATATTAAGCAGGCTTAAATTTGTCAATTATATATATTTTTTTATTTTTTCCAAAAATCAAATCACGGTCCATGTGACTGTCAATATTCAAGATTTTTGTCCCGCGGGTGTAGAATCTACGACTGCTTTAACCGATCTCCACCAGATTGGGCTGTGTGATTTTCCGAAATGCATTATAAAGCGTCAGATATTTAAATTTTTTAATACCACCGGAAAGAACATTCAAACAAAATGCAATCAAAATGGAAGGAGAGAGTATTAAAACTAAATGTAAAATGTAATGGGTGAAGGCTAACATGAAAATTTGCAATAAGAAAATTGATAGACTCATATCTTTTCGGTCTAGAGCTGAAATGCACCATACACAGAAATATGAGATTCATATCATAAAATTATTTTTCATAAACAAAAGAACCAAAAATGATGGTTACCATTGAAAATTTGTAAAAAAATATCACTGTAACAATTAAGCAATCTTCCCACAAAAGAACAAAAAATGACGATATTACTGTAACAACCAAACATACTTCCCTCTGTCACTGTCTTTCCACTTGTAAGATATCTTACTGAAATGCTGAAGATTGTGAGGAAACATCCCCTTTCCCCAAAAGTTGCAGCATAATTCTTTAGTTTTGATTGTGATCAAAACCCCTAGTTTTATCATTCTACAGTGAGATAATGTTCTGCAATAAATTAACATCTCCTTTGAGCTTTACATTAGTTCCATGAATCAAAGCAATTACATCGTCCATATTTGGTTAGCCTTTCCCTGAAACTATGAAACAATTCTTGGTCTATTAGAATAACAATTGAAACAAATAGCATGCCTTAAATCGCTCCAGTTTACTATCTTACAGTGGAATAGTATGTTAGTGCCTTAAAATCCAACTGGACAGAAATAAAATTTAAACTCAATATTTGGTCTATTAGAACAGCAATTGAAACAAATAGCATGGCTTTAATCTCTCCAGTTTACTATCTTACCGTGGAATAGTCTAATAGTCTGTTAGTGCCTTAAAATCCCATTGGTGAGAAATAAAATTAAAATTCAATATTTGGTCTATTAGAATAATAATTGAAACAAATAGTATGCCTTAAACCTCTCCAGTTTACTCTCTTACAGTGGAATAGTCTATTAGTGCCTTAAAATCCCATTGGACAGAAATACAATTAAAATTCAATATTTGGTCTATTAGAATAACAATTGAAACAAATAGCATGCCTTAATTCTCTCCAGTTTACCATCTTACAGTGGAATAGTCTGTTAGTGCCTTAAAATCCCATTGGACAGAAATAAAAATAAAATTCAATATTTGTTCTATTAGAATAACAATTGAAACAAATAGCATGCCTTAAATCTCTCCAGTTTACTATCTTACAGTGGAATAGTTTACTTTGAAATAAAATTAAAATTCAAAAGAATGGGAATGAATAAATTGATTCAGAACCCTAATACTAAGCACTTTATCTAAATCAAGAGGATGTTTAGAATACTCTAGGAAAAATCATGGACAGTTTCTTTGGGCTACTTCATCGTGGAGATTTTGGAAAAGAAACATGCAGTCAATCGTTTAAGAAAAGAAAGCATATAATCAATTAAGAAAACAATTTATGTACAACATTATGGGATAATTAACAAACCACTAATTTAACAATAATATAAAAACTACACTCTAACCAAACCAAATCAATCACCAGAGAGTTTATCGATTACGCCATGATCCAAGCACGAATTCCCACTTTGATTCATTTTCAAGCCACAACTATTCATTTTCTCCATGCAAAGAAAGTATCCACCCCAACTATTCATGTCCTTCCAAATACTAAGCGAACGTCTAATTCGACATTTATAAAGATTAAAATGATTTAATATCTAACAGAGGACCAAGCAGAATTCAGGATGCACCAGTGAATGTTAGCATTATATTGTGCTTTGTTGTACTGTCCCCATTACTAACATGGAGCGTTGGTCCTCGTTCACAGTGATTATATGATGTGGTCCAGAAAGCTTCTTGACAGAAGTAGATTGAAGCTGAATTTTCAAAGAACGCAAGTTAGCATTCGTTAACTAATAATTTGATATGAATCATGATATTCAAAGCATATTAATCAATTACTAAACCAAAAAGAGATTATAATAATTAAAACAAGACGGGCTGCCGGGCAGCTAGTACCTGCCCCAGCCCAATAGTCAAACAAAAAGTCGAAAGTCGTCGAGCGATCAGACATGAGATTGATTCTAGTGCTTCACGTCATGGTTCTCTTGCTCTCCGCCAGTTCTAGCAGAACCACGGAAGATTCCACTAAGAGGTTCATGCATGGTACTTTTAGGTGCTCTACCAAAGAATATCGTACCTGGAATCAAGTGAGTTTTTAGCATTAGTTGGGCTTTATTTCACTATATAAATACAAAAGAATTAACATGGGCCTCCATATTGTTAATATCTATAAGTATACATGAATCATAGAGTTCAATCAGCCACTCAGAGCTTTTACTCAATATGCCCAATAATGCATCTTTGCTCCAATTTGACGTATTGACATCTGAATCCTAATAGCCAATGTGCTGGTTCTCTTCCAGTAAAGTTCACATGTCAAAAGATATATATGAACAATAGGAAATAAAAGATATATATGAACAATAGAAATAAAAAAACACCTCATATTAATATCAAAGGAAATATTCAGAAGATGACCAAACAATACGCTTATGGCAGAGCTAATGCAAATATGTTCTATAAAGTGAAACAACACATGATAAGCTATGTAAAGTGAAGAAACAAATGTTGAATTGCACATCAGTAAATATACATCGGTAAATCATGTGTTCGTAAAATATGCCCAGTTGTCATTACACTATGTTCGAATGGCCTTGTGGCTGGACGGCTGCCAGTTGTTGGCGCTCGCCCTAATCTTCTGCCACGTATGGTTGTCTCCTACTCCGAGCGTAAGCCCTCTCTATCGGACGTTCAACTGCTTCCCTTGTTCATTCAGTAAGCTCTTGATCCAGTACCAGCAACATACCTTCCATCAGTGCCGGATCGAGACCCAGACCTTCGTGATCCAGACCCAGATTGACGAGATCCGCACCCAGGAGCAATTATAGGCCCTATTCAATATCCAGATCCTTCCGTCATTATATAAGATGCAGACCTGGATAAGTTCATTGACCGAATGGAAGCTACCGTAGAGGCAGATGCAGCAGTTAACCCCGTCAACCATCGCAACTGCAACCATCGCAACCTTTTTACTGTGTGAAGGTGGAAGGTTTGTATCGAGGTCGTAAGCTGCGGCCGCGAACAGGTGAGGTTCAGTCAACAAAGGAGCTAACTGCATATTCGCCATTGCTGGCAGGTTTCTTCGGCATCCTGAAAATCTGTAAACAAAATGGAGACAATAAGTTTATTCAAGTCCTTTTACTCAGTTCGGGTAAGCTATCATGCTAAATGTTGTTTATTTGAGCTTAAACCATGAATGTCTGTGTAGGAAATCGGTTATTTAGGGTCTTAGGGTTTTGATGGAATCATATTTCCATAAAAATGGAAAAAAAGCCTATTTTCTGTTCATATGGAAGTATTGTCTGGACAGAGCTTGACACTGTCTTGAAATGTGTGTACACTGAACTTGATTGTCTATTTTGAAATGTGTCTGGACAGAGCTTGAATATTTGCACTGAACTCTGCCTGCACAGTAGGCGCAACGCAGGTAGCAGATCAGTTCAGTATTATCAATGCTATCAAAGAGGTCTTATTTCAGGTAACTTTGTCAAATATATATCTCCACTCTCAGACATGTTGCATCATTCTGTGCGTCAAATGTGAGGACAGATAGGTAAATGCCCAATGAATACGCAATGATAATGGTTAGAATATCATTTGGTCTCTGAAAAATTGACACGCCCTTTTCGTTGGATGTTATCACTATGGAGTAATTTGTTATTGAAAATTCAGAAATGGCGACATTTCCCATTGCCAATCGCAAGGCTATGACGACATTTTGCATCGCAAACCGCCAGCAAAAAACAACACTATATAACATGGAGAATTGGGCTTCCCAGAGCAACCTTCGAGCTTCAGTTTTGCCTCTGCTTTCTGACAGGTCTCTGTTACAAAATACAAAGTTTCCAGAAGCAGTTATTTCTCTCAGAAAATTTGGGTGAGTTATATTTTGTGCTCTCTTCTGATTTTAATGTAAAAACAGTTATTATATCCCACTTGATCTGAAATTCTTTACCGAACATAATTTTTTTCCTGTTTTTTCTTTTGTAGACTACCATATTCTTGCTGGGTATTTTAATTTTTATTCAATGAAGGACTTCAATACCGTAACCTAGGTCATCAGTATACTTTCATGTAAGCAGAAGAAAGGGAAGAAATATTAAAGACAGACAGACAAATTCTAGATTTTATTGCAGGACTAAAATCATCACCTGTGCAGGTTTGACCTCTCTCTCTGTAGAAGAGGAACAGTGTGATCCTGGACTGGACCAGCTTCTCCACCCACAGCAGATAGCGGCAGGCACAGTGTGATCCTGGACTGGACCAGCTTCTCCACCCACAGATTAAAAGAAAAAGCAATTTATAGTATTCTAATATTTGCGTGTATAGAGCTGCACAGATTAAAAGAAAAAGCAATTTATCTGTCATATAAGTATTTGAAAGCAATTTATTCTTTGAAAATGTTTATTGCAGATGGTGTTTCCTGAAGGCAATGCTGCGTTTGACCTCTCCTCTGTAGAAGAGGAACAGTACGATCCTGCAGGCCACAGAACTTTGCTGGAGTTTCCACGCCACAACTTTGCTGGAGTTTCCACGCCACAGAAGCAGGGGTTTTTTGCAGGCAACAGCAAAGCTTCATCTTACGGCTAGTGATTGACCTGCCTCATGCCTCATGATTCCAACTTGATCTTACAGACTCTCTACGTTTGGCTACGGATAACAAACAGAGATCATTTTAAGGCAGGCCATTGTTCTCATGCAAATTACGGTTTTGACACGGCACTGCAGGGATTGTTTGACACGGCAGGGCAATGTTGACACGGCAGGGCCGCCATGGTTATGGTTTAACATAAATACATAAGTTTTGTTAGTTTTGTTAACATTTTATGTTAGGCGATTAATGCTAATGCAAACATAGCATTAGTTCATGAAACTGAGTTCATGAAACTGTCAAATGACCTGATCACTTGTACTTGTCCTAACTTTTGAGTCCGTATACCTGCCCGTATGCCTCGTTTTGAGGCCAAATAAGATGAAAAATCCGTTCATTGGTTAAAGGAATAAAAAAATATAAAATATCGTGTTGCATTTCAGCGAACTTTGTTTTAAGTTATATAACGTGGTTATCGTGCACGTTGGTTGGTTATAGTGCCAAAGTAATGCTAGCTTTACAAATCGATTACTATAGTCCCTGCCAGCCCGGAAAGGCAGGGACTAATAACGATAAGTACAAAACATTGCAATTAATATAGAATGAAAGATATTAAAGGTAGGAAGACCTACACCAAATGCGTGTCTCTGTATTATAGTCGTGGCCATAGCAGACCAAAAGGTGAGATATAAGACCATCTGAACAAATATGGATGCAAACGTTCCTGCAGAAACATGCTGATCAAACGCCTTCATGGCAGATAGATTTTTCTCAGTAACTATATCCAATACTAGAAGAGCCAGCAGCAGAAATGTAATGTACTCCATATATTTTGAAGCCACAACTGAGGCCCGAGGAGGAGTGATCGAGGGGCCAGCGAAGCCCTGGGAAACCAACACATATGTGGGCTCTTGGAAGATGGGGAGCTGAGCACGAAGCGGATTGAAATGAAGTGAAGGTGAAACGTTTTAGTTTATTTATTTAAATATTCATTTATTGTTTTGCAATCTAGGAGAAGAGATCCGTGACCGTCGAAGGGTTGTTTAGACTATTAATATTATCGTAACATCAAATCTCTTTTATTTGTTTTGAAAACAATTAAAAATAAGGTGATAATACATAATGTTTAATTTTTATAATTATATTAAAAATATTAATGAGATTGATATAGTTAGATTTCATTTATATATATCAATGAATAAATTAAATAATAATAATATTTATTATTAATTTTTTTATAATAAAAGAGAAATAATAATTAATTATTATTATATTAATAAATAATAGAAAAATTACTAAAATTATTGTTACTAATAATTTGTAAATTTATAAATTAATTACATTAATAATAATATAATAGTTTTGGGTTATAATAAAATTCTTTTATTGTTATTAATTAATAATAAATAAATATATTATAATGTATTAAAAATAATATTGTACTTTTATAAATGTAAAAATAACCATAGTAGTAAATGTGGTTGATCATCATCGATGTTCAAGATAATTTTTGTCACAATGTGAGATTGGACCATTATTGACTATGGTTGATTTTCATATTGAGATCATTTTTATGTTAATGAAAATATTATTAAATATTATAAACCCAAGGAAATGATATTATAAACCCAAGGGAATAACAAACCTAAGAGATTAATACTAAAACCTCAAGTGATTATGAACCCAAGGGAATAATATTAAACCCAATGGATTAATATTATAAACTTAAGGTATCTAAAACACAAGATAAATATTATAAACCATAATATAAACATGGTTGGCCAAGGTTGATTTTCATATTGAGACAATCCTTGTCACAATACGATGTTGGACCATGCTTGGCCATGATTGGCTGTGATTGGTTTTCATATAGAAAATCCTTTCCATAATGCGACATTGGAGCATGATTTCCCATGGTTGATTTTCATATAGAGACAATAATTGTCAAAATGTGACGTTCGAACAAGATTGACCGTGAATGATTTTATAAAGCATGGTTGACCATGGTTAACCATGGCTGATTTCCATATTGAGACAATCCTTGTCACAATGTGACATTGGACCATGCATGACCATGCTTAACCATGATTGATTTTCATATCCTAACAATCTTTTCCATAATGCCACATTGGACCATGGTTAACCTTGGTTGTTTTTCATAGTGAGACATTCTTTGTCATAAGATGACATTGGACCATGGTTGACCATGGCTGGTGACCCATGCTTGACCATGATTTCCATGGTTGATTTTAATAAATTGAGACAATATTTGTCACAATAATTATTATGTTAATAAAAATATTGTTAAATATTATAAACCAAAGGGAATGATATTATAAACCCAAGGGAGAACGGGAGGAATTAATACTAAAACCCGAAGGGATTATGAACCCAAGGGAATAATATTAAACCCAATGGATTAATATTGTAAAACTAAGGTATTGAAACTATAAGATAAATATTATAACCCATAATATAAACATAGTTGATCAATGTTGATTTTCAGATTGAGACAATCCTTCTCACAATACGATATTGGACCATGGTTGGCCATGCTTTACCATGATTGATTTTCATAGAGACAATCTTTGTCAGAATGCAACATTGGAGCATGATTGCCCATGGTTGATTTTCATATTGAGATAATAATTGTCACAATGCGATGTTGGAACAAGGTTGACTATGAATGATTTTGTAAAACATGGTTGACCATGGTTAACCATTGTTGATTTCCATATTCAGACAATCCTTGTCACAGTGTGACATTAGACCATCGTTGTCTATGCTTAACCATGATTGATTTTCATATCCCAACAATCTTTGTCACAATACCACATTGGACCCTAGTTGACCATGGATGGTCAAGAATGGTTAACCAAGCATGGTCAACCATGATTGACCATGCTTGATTTTCATAAATTGTGGCAGCCTTTGTCACAATGTGACGTTGGACATTCCTTGACTATGGTTTACCATGATTGATTTTCATATTGAGACAATCTTTGTCACAATGTGATGTTGGACCATGGTTGACCATGATTGATTTTCATATTGAGACAATCTTTGTCACAATGTGATGTTGGACCATGGTTGACCATGATTAACCAAGCTTAACCATGGTTGATTTTCATATCAAGATAATCTTTGTCACAAAGTAACGTTCAACCATGGTTGACCATGATTAACCATGGATGACCATGGTTGACCATGATTATCACATTGAGACAATCATTCTCATAATGCGATGTTAGACCATGGTTGAGACAATGATTAATTTAAAATTTATACAATTTATGTCAATGTGATGTTGGACCATGATAGACCATGATTCAAATTATAAAACAAAGTCGGACATGATTGGCCATGGTTGAGCATGATTGATATTATAAACCCAAGGGAATAGTAAATCCTAGAGATTAATACTAAAACCAAAAGTGATTGTAAACCTAACAGAATAATATTAGACCCTAGGAATATGAACCCTTAGATTAATAAACCCAAGGGATTAATATTATAAACCCTAGGGATGAAAATTATAAACCCATGGTATATAAACCCTAAGATGAGTATTATAAACCCTAAAATAAACAATGTTCACCATGGTTGATTTCCATATTGAGACAATCCTTACCACAATGCGATGTTAGACCATGGTTGACCATGCTTCACCATGATCGATTTTCATATCGAGACAATCTTTGTCACATTGTGAGAATGGAACATGGTTGATTTTAATACCAAAAATAATATCTATGTTAATAAGAATATTATTAAATATTATTATGATAATAAAAATATTATCATATATTATAAAACTGAGGAAATAATAAACCGAAGGGATTGATATTATAAACCCAAAGGAATAATAAACATAAGGGTATAACAAACCTAAGGTATTATACTAAAACCTCAAGGGATTATGAACCCAAGGGAATAATATTAGACCCAAGGGATTAATATTATAAACCCAAGGTATTTCAACCACAACATAAATATTATAAACCGTAATATAAACATGGTTAACCAAGGTTGATTTTCATATTGAGACAATCATTGTGACATGTGATATTCGACCATGCTTGACCATGCTTGACCATGATTGATTTTCATATAGACAGTATTTGTCACAGTGTGACGTTGGAGCATGATTGCCCATGGTTGATTTTTATATTGAGACAATCATTGCCACAATGCGATGTTGGAACATGGTTGTCTATGAATGATTTTATAAAACATGGTTGACCATGGTTAGCCATGGTTGATTTACATCTTGATACAATCCTTGTCACAATGCGATGCTGGACCATGGTTGACTGTGATTGACCATGATTGATTTTCATATTGTGACAACCTTTGTCACAATTCCACGTTGTATCATGGAAGACCATGGTTGTTTTTCATATTGAGACAATCTTTGTGATAATACGTTGGACTATGGATGACCATGGATGACCATGGATTACCATGGTTTTCATAGTGTTACATTGGACCATGGTTATTGACCATCGTTGACCATGATTGACCATGATTTACAGTGGTCAATTTTAATAATGAGACAATATTTATCATAATGTGACATTAGACCATGGTTGACCATGATCAATTTTTATATTGAGACAATATTTATCACAATGTGATGTTAGACCATGCTTGACTATGCTTGACCATGATTGATTTTCATATAAAGGCAATCTTAATCACAATGCGATGTTTGACCATGGTTGACCATGGTTAGCCATGGTTGATTTACATCTTGATACAATCCTTGTCACAATGCGATGCTGGACCATGGTTGACTGTGATTGACCATGATTGATTTTCATATTGTGACAACCTTTGTCACAATTCCACGTTGTATCATGGAAGACCATGGTTGTTTTTCATATTGAGACAATCTTTGTGATAATACGTTGGACCATGGATGACCATGGATGACCATGGATTACCATGGTTTTCATAGTGTTACATTGGACCATGGTTATTGACCATCGTTGACCATGATTGACCATGGTTTACAATGGTCAATTTTAATAATGAGACAATATTTATCATAATGCGACATTAGACCATGGTTGACCATGATCAATTTTTATATTGAGACAATATTTATCACAATGTGATGTTAGACCATGCTTGACTATGCTTGACCATGATTGATTTTCATATAAAGGCAATCTTAATCACAATGCGATGTTTGACCATGGTTGACCATGGTATACCATGACTGATTTTGATATTGAGATAATCTTTGTTTTAATGTGATGTTTGACCAGATTTGAAATGATAGAGAGGTTGGAGAGTGTACCTAAGCGAGATCGAGATATGAGAATGGCTAGGGTTTTTGAGAACATTTTTACCACCGAGGCCACTCTTCATACCATTGATATGGGAATCAATGGAGTACACAAGATACCAGAAGATGTGCAAGACAACTTAGTAAATCAGGCAATTGTTTGGATGCACCGTGAACCCCCAGAGGCAGATTGACCCCCACAATGGCCACGGATGACCTCTCCCTACTTGAAACGAGGCGATCCGTATAGATCAGGATAGGGGATCTTTTATATGGGGAGCTAGATGGTAGATTGGCCCCTGATCTAGCCAGATCCAATAGTCTGCAAGTGTTTTTTCTCTGTCTTCTACTGACTCGCAGACTCTAAGACAAAGGGCATAGGAAAAACCTCTTTGATGGTCTGGGCAGTGTAAGAGAGTGTCTGGGGCATCCGTCTCGGAATTTTTTTACTCAGATCTATCACTTCTATGTCTCATAGAGCCCCTTTTCATTTCTGATATAGAAGAAACCATGCGTATAATACGTAATAGAGAGTGAGATCGATTGCGCAACCGAGAACAAGATCTCTCTATTCATGAGATCTGCATAGACAAAACTCTAGGGTGGGCAGAGCTATACCCAGGTGGCCTCCTGGAACTCCCAGGTGCATATCTGACAAAGGGCGACGCCAGGCACACTAACCTAGATATGTCGAAGAAATAACTAGATAGAGAGCTAATATGCATAGATCCATTAGATAGTCGAGATCTAGCGAAGAAAGAACCAAATAGAGCACTGATATGCTCAGATCCGTCAGACCCAGATGCATTGGCAATTGATCGAGCACTTTCTAAAACAAACCCACACTCTACTAAGGTGGATTTGATACAAATTTTCATTAAAACGCTGGAAGGCGGGCATATTAGCTAGAGGATTTGGAAGGGGAGGAGGATCCAAAACTTAAGGTATGAAATCTAGACTCACCTCAGTATAACATCATGCAGGCAAAATTTGATCTACTCAGGACACAAGCTTCAGTATAACCACACACTTCAGGATTATGGCATTTTCACAGACTTGATCATAATAATCAATATGCATTTGTGGGGTGGATTCTCTAGAACTAGCTCAAAGAGAGCATACTCTTTTAAAGATGAAGTCAAAGTAAAGGAAAAGTACAAACCAAACCAACAACATTGCCCGAGCTACCAGGGCCCTACATCATGGAACAAAAATATGAGACTCCTACTCTCACAATCTCAATTCCTAAGGTAAATGATTTGTACTCAGATATCTATTCCAAAGAAGTTATATGTAGATTTAATGGCTTTTGGCCTAAATATGATGTTTTGCACTAATGGATATTTGCTGCATGGTCACCAAATTGTGAAATATACTTATGCCCTAAGGGGTTTTTTATAGTCAGATTCACTATAGTACAAGAAAAGGAACATATCGTCAATAAGGGACCATGGTTCTCGGGCAATGCGGGACTCTTCATGACCCCTTGGTTCCCATAATTTGATGCCAACATAATGGTGGTATCAAAAATGACAGTTTGGGTCAGGCTGCATAACCTTACATTACACTTGTGACATCATAATGTTTTAGTAGCCATAGAGAACTCTCTGGGAAAGTTCCTAAAGATTGATGGGGACAGACTTACAAGGGGAATATTTACTTTTGCCAGGGTATGCATTGAAGTAGATCTTAGACAGGGACTACCAGACAACATTACATTGAATTTCAATAATACACAGTGGAATCAACTTTTAGATTACGAAAATATAGCTTTCTGATGTTGTGGCTGTTTACAAAAAGGCCACCTCCATAGTGCCTGCCCACAAGCAAAAAAACCCCAAATGGAACAAGAAGCAACAGAAAAAGCCAAAAGGATGGCAATATACAAATCCATTTGAAGAAGAAGCAGAAAAGTAAGATACAACAGAAAATAAAGTAGAAATGGATGATCAATAGGCCCAAAACAACACACAAAAGGAGGAGAAAGATCCCACCAATCCCTACAACTTGTGGCCCAACAACCCTTTGCAGCGACAAGAGTCCCAACTAACAGGGATGGAAGTAAGTGACAGAAAATGAACTCATGGATTAGAATGATCTGATTCTGACAAGCAATATCCTATAAATACAAATGAAAATTAGCTGTCCATTGCAACATCCACTCCCAACACTGGAGGTTGGCATAAATTGGAAGAAAAGAAAGGGAGAAAAGAATAGGTTAGCTTTTTTTTTTTTACTTTTTTTTTTTTTTTTTTTTTTTTTTATGTTTTCTGTGAAAACAAGAACAAATCATATGCATATGCTTTTTAGCATCTACAACATGTAATTTTGTCTCATGAAAAAAATTATGATTTCTCCAAGGGGAAAAAAATGTGATGTTTGGCCATGGTTGACCATGATTAACCATGGTTGATGATGGTTGATGATGTTTGAACATGGTTGATTTTCATATTGAGACAATATTTGTCACAATGTTATGTTGGACCATGGTTGAACATGATTGACCATGATTATAAACCGAAAGGATTTATATTAAACCCTAAGATTAATATTATAAACCCTATGAATAATATTACACCTTAGGAATACTAACCCTAATATTAATAAATGGAAGGGCTTGATATTATAAACCCAAGGGACTAATAAATGCAAAGGATCAACACTAAAAACCAAAAAGAATAATATTAAACCCAAGGATTTAACATTATAAACTCAAGGTATATAGACCCTAAGATAAATATTTAAAACCAAAAAATAAACATGGTTGACCATTGTTGACCATGGTTGATTTTCATATTGACAGAATTTTTGCAACAATGTGACCTTGGAAAATCCTTGACCATGATCGATTTTCATATTGAGACAATCCTTGTCAAAATGCGATGCTGGACCATGATTGACCATGGTTGACCATGGTTGTCATAATGTGATGTTGGATCAAGGGAGAATCATCGTCATAATGTGATAATGAATATAAACCATGGTTGTCGAAGGTTGATGATGGCTGATTTTCATATTGAGATAATCTTTTTCAAAATGCGAACATTTTTATGATGATTAACCATGATTGACCACAACTGACCATCGTCAACCACGTTTCACTAATGTTGAACATGATTAACACTCATCATAAGATAAGTGTCATAATTTCCATTATAAATTGATGTATATCTATATTTTCCAACCATTTAATTTATATAACTATACTAATTATTATTAATAATATAAAAAATATTATAAATATATATATATTTATATATATAAATATTACAACCTTTTAAATAACTATTAATATAGCTACTACAATCAATCATATAATTCATGTACTATAATGGAACTAAACCAAGCTATTCAATATAAATTTTTTATCTATTTTTGAATTGTGTCAAACTAACCCAGCTAATTCAATATAATAACCAAGCTAATTAATATATATATATATATATATATTATATATATATATATATATAATATATATATATATATATATTTATAATCTATTTTTGAATTGTATAATAGTTTACACTCTCATTTTCTTTTAATTGGTATGATCAACTTTTTTTAAATAGTGCAATTAGCAATTATGTTGAGTTTTTAGATTTTTAATTGACATATCCATGTTGCTCCACATACCATATACCATATAGATGGTTGGTCCAGGTTTTCACATGGTTCACAAATGTAGTAGAGATTTCCATCATTAACATTACAAGGAATATCTTAACATATATTATTTGATATACATTTTTAGAGCTTAAATTTGAAATAAGAATATGTGGGTAGACTTTGATTGAGTTATTTATGGGCTTAATCATAAAAGAAAGATATAGAAGTGGGTTTTGGTCGACTCGTGTAAAATTAACTTTAAAAAAATATATAGCTATAGATTTTGATTCATTCAAGTGTACTTAATTTTAAAAGAAAGATATAAAGTAAAATTTAATACATTTTGTTAACCATTACTTCAAAGTCAAAAATAATGAAAACTACTCATTTTACTATTCATCTCTCTTAAAATTTTATATTTACAAATATAAAAAAATATATATAGATAATATATTTTTATTAATTAAATATATTAAACTCAAATTTATGAAACGTCACCCAAATAATTAAATTTACAAATATAAGTTTAGCTTTAATAAAAGGAAACTAAATTTTGTAACTATAATTCTATTAGATTCATTTTTAGATTCATTAATATAATTTATTACATATAATTTTATATCATTTATTAAGAATAAATTAAAAAATTTACCTTTTTATATGTGAAAGTAAAATGATAGGAATAATGAATGAGTTGGTGTGAATCTTTTAAAAATAAAAATGGTAAAGTCATAGTTTTAACATATTGTTTTTCTGGATTAAAAGATACAAAATCGACCTCGCTATTTTTATGTAAACTGTTATTTACAATTTAATAATTCCACTTATCCTTAGTCACAAATAATAATATTAATAGAAGAAATGTAAATATAGTTATTCACAATACCCAACTTCACTATAGAGAAAGCTTGATTCCCTTATCATAACAAAATATGGTTATTCACAAAAGCTTGATTCCCTTATCATAACAAAATATGGTTATTCACAACACTCAACTTCACTATAGAGAATGCTTGTATGCCCTTATCATAAAACAATATGGTTGTTCACAACACTCAACTTCACTATAGAGAAAGCTTGTATGCCTTTATCATCAAAATTATTGATTCCGATAAGAAAAAGATTAGTCATTTTTATTCTAAAATTGGTCTTACTCCTTCACATGTTAACCTTATAATAATTGAAAAATCTTTAAATTTTTGTTGGAAAAATGATATAAATTATTACTATTTTATAAATATTTAAATAAATTGAAAATATTAATTATATAATTTATGTACATTAATGGATTTATATGTTATTTATTTACATATGTTTTTAAACTAACTTACCATTAACTATTTAATTATATATAAATTTAACTCTTTTAATTTAATAATAGTATAACTAATTTATTATTGATTTATATTATTGAAATATTAACTTAACATATTTATTTATTTAAAATATTATTATTATTTAAAGTTATTTATTTACTATTTTATATTTAATTTACTTTAACTTATTTTTTATTTAAATATTATTTGTTTTATTGTACTTAACTAACTAATATTTATTTATCTAAGTGATTAACTCTTATTGATTAATTTTTTAATTAAATATAGTATATGCTCTCCTATCATGTGTTCTTGGTTAGTTCATCTAGCTGTTTCCCAGTCAAAATATAACCGTTAGCCGGTCTAGCCTACTAGTTCAATATAGCTATTCCCTGGTCAAATATAGCCGTTGGATGTTTTTCTCTAGCTATTTAACATGCAACCTAGATCTGATTTTTTAACTTATCCTAAGAATAAACCACATTGGTTGGTTCGAAATACGTTGACAAATGAAATATCATGTGATTTACGTCGAAAAACTTTTTCTCATAAACTTAATATGAATCACAAAACCCTCAATTCAATAATTATTAATAATTAAAAAAATTTAACTTATTTTAAAAGTTTTAATTAACCGAATTATAAAAAGCTTACGAAGTTTCAAACCAACTTGAAAATATCAAGCACATATT
>APFE031312884.1:0-16236 GCA_000404065.3 Pinus taeda | reverse complement strand
TGTGCCCAGTATACTGGAGCTGCTAATGGAAGGGGCAAACCAGAGCAGGCTCTGCAGGAGAGCTGCCAAGCAAAGGAGGTCAATCTCATTGCATTCCAAAGAAGAAGTAAGTCATGAGAAGGTCTCCCTTGTTGGATCGCGGGAGATATCATGCACAGTCAATGAGGGCGGGTTTTCCAAGTGGGCTGATGAGATCGGACAACCTGCCTGGGCCACGTACTAGATGAAGCGGGTAGAGTTAATAACATTCGCGGCAGGCATGGCAAGTGTAATGACCTGTAGTTCCTGGGTGCGCGGGTGAAAAGGCGTGCGCACGGGTGAGGCTTGAACGAGTGACAGACGGGCTGAACGGACTGCGGTTACGGGATGTGAGCTCTTCCTGTAGTGCGATGATACTTATGCGCACAAGGGAAGGGAGAGCGAGCTTGTTTATAGGCATGATAGCATGTGCGAACATGTATGGAGGCCGACCTTTGAACGTGGGAAAAGCGGACGGTGCGTTGAAGCTTTTGCGATGGCGTTGGGGTGTTGGGCGAGTCAGTTGGGCAGCTAGACTTCACCCTACGCATGTGTATATATTGGATGAGCGTGGAGCTCATTCCACCATCAATCACTCGCTCATCTTCTTCGCTCGATGGGAGAAAGGCGCAGATTTAGTGCGCAGTACTAAGAGGAAGGCGTAGATTTGGATGCGCCCATTCTTGGGCACGGTTGCACGGAGGTGACTCACTTTGTCTCGAATGTGGGTGAAGGTGCAGGCAGGAGTGCCCAGTGGTTGGGTGAAGGCGTGCATGGGTGTGTGGCGCCTGACGGACGGTTGTGGCGTGCATGGGTGTGGCGCCTAGTTTGTGCGAAGGTTTGTGCGACGACTTGACATGGGTGTCTTGGTGACTCGAGTGAGCGCCCGCTCGTCGTGCAAGTGTGCACGGTGACTTGGTGAAGTGTTGAGATTGTGGACAGAGGTGTGTCTCAGTTGGAGGCGCCTCTCTGTGGCGACTTGGAGGTGCGGCCGAGTTGGGCAATCAACATGAACATGAAACAAGGTGAACGAAACGTTGGTGAGTCATGTTGCGATTGTGCGGAGGTGTCGACGAGCTAGGCAACCGAGTTTTGCCTTGGATTGTAAAATTGGCTAAGTATGAAACTTGGACTTACCAAGTATACTTGTAAAAGCTTATAAAAACTGTTGTATAATATATTGTTGGGCAGACTCATTGTTCACAGAGTTTCCGCTCCCTTTATACTGTGCAATTGTGTTCATAGTTTATAATTGTTGTTGATAATGAATGTGTATGGGTGTTCATTGGTATAAAAGATAAAGAAATAATACTTGGTTGAGAAACAAAAACTAAGTAGGAGTAAGTGGTTAGGCGTAGTCCACGAACATAAGTATTGTTGAAAAGAAAGTGTTTAGTGGTGCCTCACCTCGCCAAGAGCGGTTGAAAGACTACTTTTAGGCTTGGGGGCGTGAAAGCAAGCGAGGTGATGGCAAAAGCATAAAAAGCAGATTGGAATCTATTTGCAAGCCGCTTGGACCACCAAGCATGGAACCAAACCCTCTGAATTAAAGTGTTGATGCTAGTATAATAGTGATTACAAGAAAATCTAGACCTCAGTGTATATCAAGAATTCAATATTGTGCAGAAACTTTATAGTTACGGTAATTTTTTTTATGATGTATGTAATTTTTGTAATTTAATAAGGTGGATTCATTACACAGAACCATCCACAGACATCAAATGCAGAGAGATTGGACATTTGCAAAACCCTCAACTGCCAAAAGCTATCACAGGAGACTTGCTTGCTTTCATGCAGTCCAGAATGACTTCATGCCATTGTGAATGATAGTGCAGGCCATGTACATACATCAACTGCAGGCAAACCGTACACCCACTTCTCAGATCACCAGGCTACCGCCAAGAAGCAGTAGCACTAGGCTCTCACATTAGAAAAAAACGTAAGCAACAACAAGAAACCATCTGCACATGATATGCCACACCCATTAAACAAAAGTGAAAGAAGAAAGCATGAGGGCCGAGATTCTTCTTTGGGCTTTCTACTGAAACAGAATTCAGTCATTGGCCAAGCATCCAATTTGAAGTCTGACATGGATGAAACAGATTCTAGACTTATAAACCTTGAAGAAGACATGGCATGCATGAGGAACAAAATCAACGGTAGCATCACAGAAAAAGAAAATAATAGTGACAGTGTGACTGCAGAAGATGAGCTACCTTATAAATTAAGGGAGAACTCAGATTTTAAAAGATTACATTCAGTTACCAAAGGCTGTGGAGGTGGTGGCATAGCTCAGAGCCTCATCAAATCACTACAAAAGCTAAGCCTCGGAGGTTCCAGAAGATCTTCTAACCTCAAACCCACTCAGAATCAAAACGCTTCAGGAAAATCAAACTGGGCTTCAGATTGGCAAATAAGGGCTGAAGACCAATGTTCTGCATGGGAGTTAGATTCAAGCTCCCTAATCAACCAATCAGACGCAGTAGACAGAGTCATTCAATACCACCTTTTTCTGTTAGCTCAAGCCATAGTGAGATCAATGTTGCTAGAGATAAATCCATGACTAGGAGAAGAAGCCATGAAAGAAGCTGCAATATTTCCTAGAATTGCATTGTTTCTTTTTGAAGTTCACTGTCACAGGTCAATCTTATTTTGAAATAATAAACAGTTTGACATGAAAAATTGTTCTACATATTTCACATCAAAAATTGTTATCCATATACAATGAATTACTATATTAACAAGATCTAGATTTAAAAAATGGTTATCCAGATACAATGAAGTACTTTATTAACCAGATTGGTACACTTACATTCTATTATAGATTTTCTCATACTTATCTAAGTTTTATCAGGACAAATATTATTGCCAAAACCTTGGGCTATCAAAATCTGCTACCCAAAAACAGCTAACAAGGTTATCAAAATCTGCAACCTAAAAACAATCAAGAAAGTTATCAAAACCAAATATTTATGTTTGTATTACTACATCTCTTCCATACTGAATTAGACATCCATACTGAATTAGACAACTACTCTAAACGCAACTAGATAAAAAGATTTTTAAAATTGTGCTACAAAAGTAAATCATTCTACCTGTGTTTCTTTGTTACTTCAATTTTCAAAAGCAAGTAATCATAACATTTTCTTTGGCTGTGGATGATGAAAGCAAAACTTATCAGATAGATTTGGTATTTTAACACTACAAAGTTCCAAAAAAACACCATATATCACTAACTCCAAAACAAAGTTCAAAACAGGCATTTATGACGACTGTGCGTAGTTCTTAGTGTTCCCCTGGCTGAGCATGAAAAGCCATAAAGTTTCTGAATTTTGACTTTTACGGCTCACGTTTGGTTGCGGAATTTTGACTATGTCAGCGTGATCTAGAATCAACAAATTTATGATTGCAGAATTGATAAAAAGAGCCAGAATTTCAAAATTGATTTTGAATGTTTACAACAGCTGTGTAATATTTTCTGGCAGACGAAGTTGATGACAAAAACCAGATAAACCAATAAAAAGCTCATTCTGCAAGGCGCATAAATAACTTCAGAATGTGCAGAGAATAGAAGTTACAAATAACATCTTCATATAAATGATTGAATGAGGCCAAAAAAAACAACAACAACTTGAATATATGAAGCTAGAGACAAAATGAATAATGAGATCTGCACTGCCTAACTGTCAAAACTTCATATCAAGTCGCCTTTTACATTGATGGAGCTACATCCAGCTCGCATTGGTTAGCCTAGAAACCCAATTTGGACATTTCATCATCAAAGTTCCAGCTTACATTGGTTAACTTCGAAATCCAATTTGGACATTTCATCATCAAAATTCCAGCTTGCATTGGTTAACTTAGAAACCGAATTTGGACATTTCATCATCAAAATTCCATTCTTCTGGCAAAGGAATATAGGTTCCACTGGTATCAGCGTGTCCAGTTGATTCTAGAAATTGAAGCAATGCAAGGAAAGAATCCATGCCTGGTTCCTCAATTGAATTGGATTTTAAGGTCGCCTGGCTTATTTGGGGCTGCAAAACATTCTTCTCAATCAATGAGCTAGCATTCTGAAGAATGCCTTCAGGAATATCCATTATTGCTTGCCCTGCCACATTTCCCACAATAGTAGTGTTGTTGCCCTCGGAAGTACCAATTCTATTAGCCAAATTGGCCAAACTAGTAGTGCACTTAGCCCAATTTGCCAAATCAGTAGTGCTGAGTGTGGATGATGTAATAACTTCATCAACCGCTTGAGGTGAACACCAGTCATCAAAATAACTGCGATTGTTGCCCTCAGAAATACCAATTATATTAGCCCAATTGGCCAAATCAGTAGCGCTGAGTGCAGATGATGTATTAACATCATCAACCCCTTGAGGTGAACACCAGTCATCAAAATAATTGCGATTATAATCTGAATTCATATTCCAAAATTCAATATGTTTTTCAACAGACTGAACGTTAGACACAAACTCTGATATGTTCTCAGAATTGATGCCCGATTCAAATTCTGACATGAAGTTCTCAGAATTGATGCCTTGCACCTGATCATGAAATGGTACAAGTGGTGTTTCAACTGAGCTGATATGCATATCCCCTAGTATAGGTGAGTGACCAGATCTACTTTGTAACGGTGGTGTCATTAAGTTCTCAGAATTGATGCCTTGCACCTGATCATGAAATTGTACTAGTGGTGTTTCAACTGGGCTGATATGCATATCCCCTGGTATTAGTGACTCGACAGTTCTACTTTGTAAGGGTGGTGTCATGAAGTTCTCAGAATTGATGCCTTGCACCTGATCATGAAATGGTACAAGTGGTGTTTCAACTGAGCTGATAGGCATATACCCTCCTATTGGTGACTCAACAGATCTACTTTGTAAGGGTGAATCAGATTGAAAGATCTGACGGACCCCATTCAAAAATCTTGCACTAGCTTCCACATTGGAATTTCTGCCCTGAGCGTCACTTGAGCTTGCTGAACGTCCTGGCAAGTGTGTGCATTTATATGTCTTCTCACTCTCATATGTCTTCTTACTCTTACATGTCTTCCTACTCTTTTTGGGATGAGGCTTTTTGGGAGGTGCCTCCTCAGGAAAATTGAGCCTGGCTTTCTTCCCTCTGCGCCTCTTGGCTTCTGCATCATATACTAAAGCAGCTTCTAACGGTGTGTCATAGGTACCAACCCAAACGTTCACGCCTTCGATGGGATCCCTGACTTCTACACCCCATCTTCCCCTGCGTGGTCTTATACCTCTGTATAGGTTCTTCCGCTGCTTCTTGCTATCTGTCTCGTCTGCTCCTTTGATTTCGGAATTTGCAGCAAGACCTCTTTCAAAGAACATTACATTTAAAAGCATATTATAAACTATATGAATCTAAAACTTAATATGAACATCTCAAAATTGTGAGATAATTCAACTCACTTTCATGGACGGTAAAAGTATGAACACACAATAATACCTAAAATAATTAAGAGGGGGAGTGTCAAACACCTACTTAGATGTTATATGTGAAAAACAAGCTTCACATTTGGCAGCCGTTGGAATGCGTTTAATTTTAAAACATTAAAAAGGGCAATTGTGTGCAATGCAAATGGATTTGCACAGTGCACTACAGGTTCAGATCAAATGCAGAGATTGTTGATGATGACTTGTGCGCCTTGTTTTAAATGCATAATACACTACAGGCTTAGACCTTATGCAGAGATTGTGGATAAGGACTTGCACGCCTTGTTTTAATCTTACCGAGTTGGAATTGGTATTGTGGATAAGGACTTGCATGCCTTTTTTTAACCTTGCCGAATTGTTTGTCAGCTGGTACCTCCCCCTTGGAGGTACCCCTCGGAGTACTTGATAGGCAAATTGGGCTCTCTCAAATCTATGGTGAAGAAATGGCAAATAAACAAATAAATAGTGCTGAGCTAAAGAATATAGAAAAGGAGCTTGCTGATATTGCTGCAACTATGATTTCCAACTCTATCCCATGGAGCTCTAGGAATTGGGGAACTTGAGAGAAAAAAGCAACAAATCTTAAAGTTTGAAGAGATTTCTTGGTGGCTCAAAAGCCCGGTTACATGGCTGAGGGAAGGTGATAAGAACAGGGCTACAAGGCTGAGAGAAGGTGATAAGAACACAAAATTCTTTCAAAGTTTCGCAAATAAAAGAAGAGCCACAAATTCTATTTGAAAAATAAAAAATGAGAATGGAGACCTGCTTCACTCCCAAGATGACATTTCTAATGAAGCTGTCAAGCACTTTAAGAATGCTTATAAAAGCTAGTCTAACAGGGAGTTCAAAGACATCCTATGGGGTATAGATCCATTTCCTTGCATGTTCAAGGATGAAGACAATGAAATAATATCTGCTGTTTCGGAGGAGGAATTACTATCTGTTATGCGGTCTTTCAAAAAAGACAAATGTCCTGGCCCAGACGGTTGGACCATTGATATCTTTATATACTTCTTTGATTTCATGAAAAATGACATCTTGGGATGGTGGAAGAAACCATAATGCAAGGGAGAATTAATCCTCATATCTAGTCCACCTACATAGCTCTTATTCCAAAAAAAAAAGGGAATCCTCTTCCTTTGTTGATTATAGGCCTATTTCATTATGCAAGCCTATCTACAAAATCATTTGTAAACTTATTGCAGAGAGAGGCAACTTATCAGCTCACATCTCAAGGGAGCAACATCGATTTCTTATCGGCAGAAACATTCTGGATGTTGTAGCCATAACTCAAAAAGCCTTACACTCCATGCATACTAGGAATATTGGGGCTGCTATCCTAAAAATTGATTTAAAAAAGGCCTTTGATTGACTGGACTGGAGCTTCCTTAGATGTTTACTTATCAAAATATGCTTGAATGGCCTGTGCACAAATTGGATCATGGCATGTGTGCAAGACGTCAATTTCGCAATTCTCATCAATGGATTCCCTACAATTTGCGGAAAAGGGGCTCCCCAAGGGGTGCTTCTTATCTCCTATTTTATTCATATTGGAGATGGACTCCCTAAGGCTTCACATTAAGAGAGCCGTTGTTGCTGGTAAAGTTGGTCCCCTCTTCATCTCCAGAGGTAATCTTCACACTCATAACCTCTTTGTGGAAGATGTCCTTCTGTTTGCTAGGCTTTGCAGGAAAACATGGCAGATTTTACATGAGATAATTCTTTCATTCCAAAAGGTGACTGGCCTTTCCATTAACAAGGGCAAATCCTCTTTCTACTTTGGTAAGGTGGTCGAAGATGAGATGGAATACATCTCTCGACTTTATAACATTCAGGCCATCTCCATTGAAGAGGGGCTTAAATATATGGGATTTCATCTCAGATTCTACAAAAGAATTTCAGGTTGGGAATTTAAATGCTTATGGCTTGCTGGCATAATGATCTTAGCTCAGTCAGTCCTTGCCCAAATTTGTGTTTACTGGGCACATCTATTTTTCATCCCTTTGGCCATTGTTAATAAGCTGAATAGTGTAATGGCTACCTACATTTGGGGCTGAAACAAGGACAAAAGAAAATTCCACCTTACCAAACTGGAAAATATCGCCCTTCCTAAAAAGATTTGTGGCTCACACATCATGAACATGCCCCTTTTTGGCAAGGCTCTATTATGCAAATCTTTGTGGAGGGTGCTTTTTGGAAATGGCTTATGGATTCATGCTATCAAAATGAAATACCTTGGCAACAATGATATTTTCCATTGGTACAGGAACGATTTCAAATGGCCCTCACAAGGTTCCACTATGCGAAGTTTTCAAAGGATTCTTCCATTTTTCTGCGGAAACTTCATTTGGGCTTTTCATACCGGTTGCAACAACCTGATAGGTGCTGATTCCATCAAGGGAATTGATTCAGTGCCAATCTCCCCTCAACTTCTATTTGGGCTTTTCATACCGGTTGCAACAACCTGATAGGTGCTGATTCCATCAAGGGAATTGATTCAGTGCCAATCTCCCCTCAACTTCTATTGATCCTCCATAGTAAAGGAATTTTCTTTTATTGAGGGATGGAAGAGGGCCATTCCGCAATGGAAGACTTGTAAGAATATGGGCCTCCATGGAGCTATGGCTACACAATGGAAAAGCGTCATCTGTCATATGAGAAGTGCAGGTTTCCACAAATCCCAGGATAGAGACAGCATAGAATGGCACGCTAAGAAAGGCAGTTCCCTTGTATTGGTTAGAGACATTTATCTTTCTTTGATAGAGCTGCAGAAAGGTATCCCTTGAATATTTTCCCTCCCTCTCTTTGGAAGACAAACTCCCAGATTAAAATCATTTTGTTTTCTTGGCTTGTATTTCATAATAAGAACCTTACCTGGACAAATTTACAGAAAAGGAGCTGGCAGGGTCCAGCTATGTGCATGATATGTTTAGACAACTCTGATGACAACTTGCATACTTTTTTATACTGTCCTCAATAGCTGTCTTTGTGGGGGCAACTAGCCACATATATTGGCTTTCCAACGATTTCTCATCCTTCCATTACAGAAGCATACAGTTGGTGGGAAGCACAAAATGCTATCTGGGGCCCCATCCCATTAATTGTTTTTTGGTTCATGTGGAAGTGGAGGAACAACAGAATCTTCCAAAATTGCAAGGAACCTTTCAGTTGTATTTTGGATAAGGTTATTCCATATTATTCCTCCATTTTACAGAACTTGCCCTTATAGAAAAATCTCAGAGATGATCAACATCTCACATTTCCAAGGGCACATTTAGACGAGGTGACAAAAAATGACTATTGGGCTTGTGGAGTTTACATAGCTATGACAAGTGACCTCTGATTCTCCTTATATTGGAAAGGTGGCAAATGAACAAATAACAAGGCAGAGGCAATGGCCCTACATGGTCTACTTTTATTCTGCACTTTCATGGATATAGAGCATACTGGGACTCAAAAATTATCATAGAACATGTGAAAGGCATACATGCAATTCATGGTTAGCAAAGATAACAGCTCTATGGAAGCCAGCGACCTTCCCCATCACTCATATAAGGGGCAAACAAAATGCACAAGCTGATATTTTGTCAAAGAAATGATTACATTCGCCTCTATGTAAGTGGCACCTGTTTATCACTTCTTTCCCCTATACATATGACATTCTGCCCTTTACAATGCCAGGAATATGAAGTCAACATCTACAGGTATGAATTACAGCCAAATATCTGAAAATATGTCAATCTGTTGGCTTTCTACATATTCTGGAAAGTTATAGTTTTTTGTTATGAACATTAGATATCAAGATCCCAATTTTTTTTTGTAATGTATAAGGAAAGATTTCTCTAGATGCTGGCTGGAATTTTTGCCTTCTCCAGGGACAGATGCTCTCTTTTGTATACATTTCTGTTTATATTAAATATAATACAATCAATACTGCTTTTTCTTCTAAAAAAATTATAATGTTTTTGTGTGTATATTTCATATTTGGACTTTATTTTGATAGTTATTTGAGAGAGATATATATTTGGTTGGTTTGTGATTGGTTTTGTTAGGAATGTATCATTTTTTTATTTTAATTTTGGTTATATGTTTTTTTTTTATAAAATTTACCCTATATTGCTACAAATCAATTCTAAATACAAATTTATTTTTAATTATTGTATTAAATATATTTTTAATATAAATATATATTTTTTTTAAATGCAATTCAAATTGGATTTGTTGACTCCTCACCCGAGTTCGATCCACAATTACATGACCCGCTGCATATACCGCAATTATAATCTTTGGATATTGTGATCTCGGATTAATATAAAGCTTTGTAATTTTCAGATCTTGTGTAATATTGTGATCTTAGATTCTGAAATAAATTACATCCTCGATTATCACCTTTATGTCATTCTCAATTTTGATGAAAGAAAAAAACCGAAAATTTTGATGAAAGAAAAATATGGATTACACACGAGCAAATTTAGTCAAAATTATAATATTTTAGTCATCGATCACTCTCGCGAAACCCCGCGAGATTTCATAGGATGGTGTATGATTACCGTTAATAGTAATGATGATGTCGATTGACTTTTTACATAACGAGATTTTGCAGAGTAAATATTTTAGCAGGCTGTTAATGAAATTTGTAAAATTCAATGGCTTATTATACCAAAGCGATAGAATACGGCAGAGAGAATGTGGTTTGGGTAGTAGAGTAGAGTATGAATATATACTGCAGAGAGAATGATGATTTATGGTATTAAACTCATGGTATTACATGTAACTAAAGTTTAACTAATAATATTGAGATCATGGTATTACATGTGACCAAATTTTTTAAAGATTTGGGACCTATAGTATTATATGTAACCAAGTTTTTAAAAGGTTTGGGGATTTTCCACTATAATGTATTGGTGACCTGTGGTATTGAACCCATAATATTACATGTGATTAAGCATTTATTGTGGTTTGGGGCACTTAGTGTTGGTGACCTATGGTATTGAGCTCATGGTATTACATGTGACCAAGCTTTGGTTAGTGGTATTGGGCCCATGGTATTGCATGTGACCAAGCTTTGGCCCGTGGTATTGGACCCATGGTATTACATGTGACCAAGTCTTTTAAAGACTTGGAACCCATGGTATTGAGCTCATGATATTACAGGTAACCAAGCCTTTAAAAAGCTTGGGGATTCTCAATTATAATGTGAGAATCACAACTCTAGACTAATTTTGAAAGGACACAAGATTAGATTAGCAGTAGAACTTTGAGAATCACAACTCTATATAATAAGAATTATATATAATATAGAGTTTGTTTGTATTTAGTGAAATTGGGAAGTAAACTTGCTCTCCCTCACCACAAGTGGATTCTGATCACTACCACTAAACTTATTTTAATTAAAACTACCCACACATTCTCCTAAACATTATCTAGACCCTAATACCGTTTTTCTTAGAACATTATCTCAACCCTAATATTTTTCTTTTTTTCTAAGAACATTATCTCAACCCAAATTAATAATCAGAGCCACCTCTACAAACACTCTATATTATATATAATTTTTGTTAATTAAAATTACTCACACATTCTCCTAAATAATGGATCCATTATTTGAGCATTATCTCAACCCTAATATAGTTTCAACGAATACCATTTTTATTTCAACCCTAATACTACAACATTATCTCAACTCTAATACAGTTTTTCTAAAAATATTATCTTAATTCTAATATTTTTTTTTTAAGAACATTATCTCAACTCTAATACCATTTTTGTGAAAACATTATCTCAACCAAAATTAGTAATAAGAGCCACCCCTCCACTCAACACATTCCAAAATTAGTAATCAGTGTCACCTCTCCAGTAAACACGTTAACTCGGTTGCTCTCTCCAGTAAACACATTAACTCTCGGCATTTTTATTTTTGGGCATGGATCAATATGCAATCAGACCAGACGATGAAATAGGAGAGAAAAGGTTTTGAGATGGCAATGACCTATCCATTTTGTGTGGGTGCTCACTAAATGTGCCGGATTTCAAATTTAATATTTAGTGTTTAAGTAAAGTGGGTCTTTTAAAAAAAAATGGGTTAGATTGTTTAGACAGATCCACTTAATCCATATTCAGAAATAATGATATATTATATGAAATCTGGAATCTAACAAAACTAACATGTAATATTATTTTCTGAATGTGAACTGTGTCTGCAAATTTACACGTAATTTGTCTCAGAAAATAATATTATAGTACGTAGAATTTATGTACAATTATGTAAAGCTACATGCTTTAAAATTTAACAAAAACTTTGGAAAATGCAGAGAACTCCAGCAGATTATTGACAGATTATTTAACAAACGAAAGCATGCACCTGAAAATAAAAACTCACAGCTTACCTTCCATTGAAGGCCATTCCTGACTGGCCTGCGATAAATCTTCGTCAATGGCTTCTTCAAGAAATTTAAGAACCTCATCAAAGCCATCGTCAAGTTTCAGGGAATCATCCTGCACCACCCCGCCAACTTCCTGCAGACTTCCGGAACTCCCCATAGTCACGAGCTCATTCTCACTAACGGCGACACTGACAGAAGCTACTGTGTCTCCAGACATGGTGTCTCAAACCCAATGGAAACTTGCGAATTAAACCTCAAACCCAACTGAAACTTTCGTATCAAGCTTCCGCTTGCAGAGTCTCTCCCACAGTACCCAAGCTTTGCAGGTGCAACAACGACTGCTTAGAATTTTTATAGACGTAGAGATAATACGGAATTTTTGCGTAAGGAATCAAATGGGAAACGAATAGAAAAATGGCCCCGGGCTCCTACCCCGACTCGTCCGGGGCCGCGGAGGCATTTATTGCAGAATGCTGGCCAGCCATGCAAACTGGTTCAGTTAGTTAACATGTGGCCGATTTACGGATCACTGTAATGAGTTATCGGATATGCAATATTCCGATGAAGGTAGTAATTGCAAATTTGGAGCACTGGTCAAATTGGACGGATTTTGAAATTTTAATGTTCACTTTTATTATTTTAATAAAGAATATTGGTAGATACGAAAATTTTATGGATGGATAAATTACATTTAACAGGTAATTTGTTCATTAAATTTATTTATCAAATTCTATTTTTGGTTTATAACTAACCGCAAACTTGGAACATTGAGTCAAATTTGATAGTTTTTGAAATTTTAATATTCACTTGGATTATTTTAATAAAAAAATATTAGTGGAAATGAAATTTATTGAATTGGTAAATTACACCCTGATACTTAATTTTTTCATTAAATTTACTCATCAAATTCTATTTCTGGGTAAATTACACCTTGATACTTAATTTTTTCGTTAAATTTACTAATCAAATTCTATCTCTCATTTAGATTAGACCGAATCCCAAAATCATCCTTATTTCAAATAAAATGGTTAAGAAATAAAATATTATTAATTTTAATGTGACAACTTATTAAATAAAATGTTGAGTAGTGAAATATAATTAATTTCGTGGTGGGTAATGAAACATAATTAATTTTGATCATCTAAATTCATTAAATGATAAGTTAGTGTTTACCATGCGTTGGACACCTCAACATATCACACAATGTTCAGGGGTTTACATAAAACCTCTATGCTACATAATTAATCATTTTTCGAAAACAGTTGGAACTTAACCCAATGACTACATAATTATCAATTTCCAAATGTTTATTTAGTTCTGAAGTATCATCAATCTAAATCTTTACAAGTCCAAAATAAAAGCTAATACCTTTGACCTTTAACAACAGTAGACAGTTATGCCCAAGATTAGATTTTTACCTTTGACCTTTAACCAGTGAACAGTAGAGAGTTATGCCCAAGATTTTCTCTCGAGTCCAACTTGAAGGAACAATGAATCATATCAACCTAAAGCTTTACAAGTCCAGGATAAAAGCTAATGCCTTTCTTTAACGAGTCAACATAGACAATTATGCCCAAAGTTTTTTCTCCAAGTGAAAGAGCAATGAATCATTTATGCAGAACTGTGAAACGATAATAAAAAATATATCTAATGATAATCAAACATGTATCTAACTTTGTATTCATGTTATATCTGAAATAATGGCGGATACTTTCAAGAGTATATCGCTTTACAGTTATCCCTAAAACGTTTTCATTACTTATGAAAATAGAGAGTGACAAATAATAATGAGGGAAATCAAAAATTCAGTCTAGGGAAATACACATTAATAGTGTAGCGAATAAAAGGGAAATCAAACATTCCAAAGAATTATGCGGAATATAAATCTAATAGTTAGGGAAGATACTCATCACATTAATAGTCTAGTGAATAAAGGGGAAGTCAATCATTCCAAAGAATTATAAGGAATATAAATCTAATAGTTAGGGAAGATACTCAGCAAACACACGTGGGATTGGTGAATTCTTATAACTTCCGTGTTGAGGAGAAAATTAGAAGTCCCACTTTAGCATCGCAAGCACTGAGAGCTCATAAGCTCATAAGATTTCTTCACGAGCCCATCACTGCGCAAGGAGGCAAGGATGCATAGAAGGATGGAGCTGTGAACTTACTATTTCTGTGCACATTCGAGATCTAATGGAAACCCAATATTTGTTGATGATAACTAAAGAAGCTTGTGAACCCCAAAAGTTCAGAATGAGAATCCGATAACGAAAAGGGGAAAATAATACTAATTACAAATGTATAACAACCATCTTCCATTCATAGGGGCTTGGTTTCTTGATAAATAGGAGCATAAATATAG
The DNA here is from genome assembly GCA_000404065.3 of Pinus taeda. Classification (NCBI taxonomy): domain Eukaryota; kingdom Viridiplantae; phylum Streptophyta; class Pinopsida; order Pinales; family Pinaceae; genus Pinus; species Pinus taeda. The sequence continues at coordinate 2,014 of APFE031312884.1, read as the reverse complement.
TGTTAAAATTCTCACCAATCTATTGACATAAAGTTAATATAATGTACTATAATTTGTACATATAGTTGAATGAGGTATTATAATATTCGTAATATTTTATTGTAGGCTATCTTTACTTGCACTTAAGGTATTAGAGATTTTGACGATTTAACTTTAAAATTGGAAGTCATTTTGTCAGTTTACTTATTATAACACACGTCAAATTTGATGGTGAAAATTTTTCAATAATTGTCAAATACATTCAGAAATCTAAAATACGTCCCACACGATGTCAATTTCTAGGCCTCAGACCACCCATTTAAATTCAAATTCAGATCTAATCCAAAAACTAATAACAAAAAAAAATCATTGGAATTTTATGTCTTTAAATAGGCTACATTAGAGAAGGATACCATGGGAAAATCCATGGCTTAAGAATACCATGGGAAAAACCAGGGCCAAGCTCCATCGTTGACGTAGCAATCACCAACCTTGAGTGTCCCTGAACCAACTCAAGCTCCATCCAATATCCAATATCCTTGAACGGATACCATGGGAAAATCCATGGCTTAAGAATACCTTGGAAAAAACCAGGGCCAAGCTCCATCGTTGACGTAGCAATCACCAATCTCCAGTGTCCCTGAACCAACTCAAGCTCCATCCAATATCCAGTTTCCTTGAACCAATGTAAGCTCATCACCGATCTCTCGTGTCCCAGAACCAAGGCAAGCTCCATGATTTATGTAGCAATCACCAATCTCCAGTGTCCCTGAACCATACAAAATTTTTTATTATTCCAAAACATATGAGACTAATCCAAAAACTAATAACAATAAAAAATCATTGGATTTTTACGTCTTGAAATAGGCTATATTAGAGAAGGATACCATGGACAAATCCATGGCTCAAGAATACCATGGGAAAAACTAGGGGCTCTCAAAACCCCCAGTTTATTATAAATTATAAGTTATATATAGAATTTTAGGGTTAAATTTAATTTATATTGTCAAGAGGCACTTTCAACCCGAGTATAGTAGAGATGTTGTAACAAAATGTTTGACATTTTGACTAAATCAAATTACATAAAAATAAAAATTAAAGAAAAAATTTCATGTAATGTAAATAGTTTACTTTGTCAAAATAAAAGAAATGAATAAAAAAAATAAAAAAATAACCCTATAAAAATCAAATAAAAATAAAAATGCCCATGGTATTGAAAAGCCATGGTATTGACCCATGGTATTGAAAATCCATGGTATTGACCCATGGTATTCATATGGAATATAACTTATTTAAAAGAGAAAATAATCTATCAAGACAATTCACCAAAACTACAAGTTTAATTATTATAATCACTTTAAAATTCATAATCCAAATCCCTCGCACTAAACTGTATTTATGACACCCCATTAATATTGGTTCAACTTTAAACAATTTTTGCAAAGTTATTTTCTTTAAACTAATTTTAGAATTGGCAAAAGAAGAAGGATTTCAAAAATCCCATATCTATGGGGACCCAATGAATTTAATGAGGTGGATGATAACAATAACTCAATTACAAAATTACTCATTTCTTTTTAAAAGAAATTACTCATTTCCTCTTAAAAAAATTACTTATTTCTTCCTTCAAAAAATTGTAATCTACGACATCTTTCTTTGATATCTCTCTTGAGCATGTCTAGAGACACAACTAGATTTGGAGCAAAGCACATGCAAGGTTAAAAAAAGAAAGTTGAGTAGGTGAAAAAATATATTCTTGACCCTTGGAAATAACTGACATAATTGTTTCGTTTACTACTATTTGATCTTTCTTTCTTCTTTTTTTAAATGCAAAAACTATGATTTTTTTTGGGGATATATATGTTTATATGATAGTGTTCTTTACCGTGAAATACCAAATTTTTGGAACATTATATAATGATGTACCTGAATGTATAAACTTGCAACTATTTCAATGAAGGTTGCTTTTTTTTCCCTCTTTTGATGATTTCAAAAAACCTTATTTCTTTCCATAGGAAGAAAACATTTTAAAATG